>JAGGCT020002530.1:0-25311 GCA_017654935.2 Phymorhynchus buccinoides | reverse complement strand
AGAGAGGAGGGGAGAGCGGGGGGGGGGGGGTCGGGGAGCGAGAGTAGACGTGTGTGTGGTGTGGGTGTGTGTGTGTGTTTGGTGTGTGGGTTTCCCAGGGCTTGTCACTATCCCCAGTAAGGACCTTGTAATGGACCATGTATAAGCTCTAGGACAATGTCCAATCTTTAGCCAAAGATCTTGAAAGGACACGTTCCCAGCATTGTGATCCGCAATGTCCGAAGCAGATACAAACCTATGTGGCTGGACACTAGATATACGCGTCTTCTTCTGCCCGAATCAAACGTCACTACCCAGGATAAGAACGAGATTTCAGTCCGGGAAGGTATTCGACAAACTTGCTCGGTGGCATACGCTTCCGTCTAGCTCCTCTCCTAAGTCCGGAGAGTCGCCCTGCACCCTCTCAGTTGGAAACTGGGACACTTGACACTTGAAAACTTATTACGCAAGGATTGGATTTTGGCCAGGCTCTAATCTTACAATCTGTCCTTGACGACAACGGAAACAAAGACTATTGATTAGTCTAATACTAGAAACGAACAAGGCAAACAGCTAATTATAAATATGCACATGCATGAGATACAAGACATCAAGAGTGAACTCAATGGTTATTAGAGAAATAATATAATCACAATATAACAACCAAGTAGGGGGGTGGGGGGGCACAAGAAGAAGATCGGAGAGAGAGAGAGAGAGAGAGACGATAGAAAACTTGAAAACTTGAAAACTTAAACTTTATTTTTCAAGGATATAGATTTTAGAGACAGAGACGTACAGAGAAAGAAAGGAAGAGACAGAGACAAAGAGAGAGAGAGAGAGAGAGAGAGAGAGAGAGAGAGAGAGAGAGAGAGAGAGAGAGAGAGAGAGAGAGAGAGAGAGAGAGAGAGGCACACACAAATGCAAAGAGATATATACAGAGACACACGCGCAGAGAGAGAGAGAGAGAGAGAGAGAGGGGCGGGGGGCACAGAGTCACACAGTGATAGAAAGACTAAGAAAAAAAGAGAGGGGGACAATGAGAGAGAGTGAGACATAGAAAGAGAGACAGAGAGTGAGCCATAGAAATAGAGACAGAGAGACAGACAGAAAGAGAGCCAGAGAGAGAAAGATGAGGAGAGACACAGAGAGAGGCATACACAGAGAGACAGAGTCAGAAACACAGAGAGAGACACAGGAGTGAGAGAGCGAGAGAGAGAAAAATCAAGAAGCAAAGCAATAAATAAAGGGAAAATGTAAATTTAAAAAAATCCACAACCCTTGCCCATCCCCACCCATTCACTTACAGGTACACACCGACACACACACATACATACAGGCTCATATAGTATTACGTACTTGTACTCAGAATGGTCAGACATAACCACACGAACATATACACATATACACGATCACGCACGCACACACACACGCACACGCACACCCACACACACACACACACACACACACACATATATTTATATATATATATATATATATATATATATATATATATATATATATATATATATATATATATATATATATATAAAACGTACAAAAATTGAAGAAGAAAAAACAACCACACCATTACACTTTCCTCTTATATATAGTTTGCCCTAATACAACTTTGTTTGTGTCCAATGTATAAGTTTGTGAACCTAAGAAAAAACCTCAATAACTTTACTTTTAACTTTACGATTTGTTCTGTGTTCTGAAAAGAAGAAAATAAAATAATGTGCTGATTTACTTTTTCTCCCAATAATATATATACACGCGCGTGTGCACACACACACACACACACACACACACACACACGCACGCGCACACACACACACACACACACACACACACACACACACACACACACACACACACGCACGCACTCACACACACACACACACACACACACACACACACACACACACACACACACACACACACACACACACACATACAAACACATGGTACATGTGTGTGGCATACCATCTTGTATCAATAATAGACACATACATTATTATTATTATATGTAGCCTATTAGAACCCATACTAACATTCAAAAGTAGTTTTTAATATATTATATTGAAACTATGTATAACTAATTATATTTGATACGTTAATTGTTTGTCATATGCTTTTTTAAAAGCATGAAGAGTTGATTTATTTTTCAGACAGTCAGGTAGGTCGTTCCATAATTTTGCACCCGAATAAATAAGGGAAGACATAAAGAGGTTTGTTCGCGGGCGTGGAATAAAAATAGCGCTTTTATTACGAACAGTGATGCGCTGGAACCTGGCTAGCAGATAGGATGGGGTATGGTTGTTGATAATTTTATACATGAAAACGGCTTTATTGAAACGACATTTCTGATCAAAAGGGAGAATATCTAGATTTGCATAGTCATTTGTTATGAGGGAAGAAGATTTGAGGAGAATCAGCTTGAAGGAACGTTGGTATAAACTTTTCAGTGGTTTCAAAGAATTACCACTAGCCATGTCCCAGCACGTCGATGCATAATCAATATCTGGCTGTATGTATGCATAGAAGAAGAGCTTGCGTGTATGCTGGTCAAGAAATTGCTTGATTCTGTTCAGTTGGAAAACCTTTTTAGATATCTTTTTGCAAAGTTCAGCAATATGAATGGACCAGGTTAAATTATTGTCAATGGTCAGTCCAAGAACTTTATAGGAATCCACTAGTCTTGTTCTAGAGCCTTGTTACTGATTTTAAAATTTAATGTACATGATTCTAATATATGTGTCTTTTGTCGGGTGGTAGCTAACATGCATTTAATTTTGATAGGGTGAATGGCCATATGGTTAGCTCAATCCGATTTGTAAGCTTATCAAGGTCGTTCTGTAAGGTTGAACAAAGTTGGCTCAGGTCTTTGTGTTTAGAATGAAGAATTGTGTCATCAGCGAAGAGTTCACAGGTATTTTGTAAATGTAATGGAAGGTCATTTATATAAATTAATGGAAGGTCATTTATATAAATTGAAAATAAAATGGGGCCTAAAACAGAGCCTTGGGGAATTCCATATATGACAGGCATGAAGGTAGAATTTGAGGAGCTTTGAAAAACCAGCTGTCTCCTGTTGTTTAGAAAAGATGATAAGAATTCAATGGTGCCGGGAGTTAAACCATAGGCATAGAGCTTAGTACAGAGAAGTGAATGATCAATAGTATCAAAGGCCTTAGTGAAATCTACAAATACAGAACCAGTTAGTAATTCGTTATTTATGTTTAAGTGCCATTCAACAATGATATTTGAAAGCATAGTATGACAGGAATGTTTTTCACGAAAGCCGTTTTGATTAGGGTGGAATAAATTTACTTATTAAAATGAGCGATCAGGCTATGTTTAATATGCTTCTCAAGAGGCTTAGACAGTGCAGATAGTAAAGATATGGGCCTGTAATTTGATGGGTCATATGTATCTCCAGATTTATAAATAGGGAGTATTTTAGCATCCTTAAAAAATTGTGGGAAGTAATATTTATCTATGCATATGTTATAAATATATGTAATATGTTCTGAAATAATCGGTGCTGGCATCTTTAGGATTCTACTGTCCAAACCATCCAATCCCCTGGAACTAGACTGTTTTAATCCACATAATTCTTTGCATACTTCGTGTACACTTATGAATGGAATATGAAGTTTAATGTGTATGTTTTTTGAGGTGCAAAAGTCTTTCAGTAAGTGTAAGTCATTAGTTTTTGTCTTGTCTGTGGGGATCGTTCTTTGGGCAACAGATGCAAATTTTTGTTTGTTAAATTCGTCAGGAGAGAGATCATTTCCAGGGGGGGGGGGGGGGGGGGGGGGGGGGGGGGGTAACAGACAACTGGTTAATTGCACTCCATATGGCTTTTGTATCTTGTTTTGTCGCAATTAGTTCATTGAAGTACTGCTTACGAGCTGTGCGTTTCATATAAGTTATTTTATTTCTTTTGTTTCTTAAAATCTTTAGACTTGTTAGTAATAAATCCCCTCTTATTTTTATTTCATCGTCAATTTTTTTAGTTAACCATTGTGGTTTTTTAAGTTAGTTTTACGCGACTAGTTTTAAGAGGGGCATGCTTATCAAAGAGGGGGAGAACAATTCTATGCCAAGCCTGAAGTGCTTCGTCAGGGCACTATGCTGATAAGTGTCAGAGAAATCAGCTTGGTATAAGTCGGATAGGAAGTCATCATCATTAAAGTTTTTGTAGTTACGATAAGTAATGCATTTGTGGTTGCACCTAGGTATCTTGATTCCTTTCTTCGACCAGGTGACACATACTGGAAAGTGACCGCTAATGCCAAACATAGGTACAGAAGTTTCTATTATAATTTTGTCTGGGTTAGTAACGTATTATATGGTCAATTAGGGTTGGTGAGTGGGAAGTTATTCTAGTTGGGGAATTTACTAACTGAATCAGATGACACATCTCATATATTTGTTTCCATTTATGTTGCGGCTTCGACAGATCAATATTGAAGTCGCCTAGTAAAATGATTTCTGTAGAATAACCTATTGCTTCCCCCATCATTAACTCAAAGCGATCATACCACTCAATCTTTTCCTCAGGATTCCTGTATAATAAGCACATTAAAATGGGTTTATTTCCCTTTAAGCCAATCTCTAGCCAGATACATTCAATATTAAATGTATCAAAACTACTGATTTGTTTATATTTAACAGACTGATGAATATACGCTATCAGACCCGTCTCTAGTTTAGTAGAAGCATCTCGCCTTATTAAGTTATATCCGGATATTGACACAAGATCATTAGACACTATATTCGTTAAACGGTTTTCGGAGAAACCAAACACATGAAAATTGTCATCTGAGTTCGATAAAATGGACGGTAGGTCAGATACTTTGCTTAATAGATGGCACACATTAAGGTAACCTATCTTGAGTCCCCAATGTGATAACCATTTGGGTGTGTTGCTGTTAGAGGCCATGATTGGTGGTAATATGAAATGTACGAACAAAAACTATTTCACTCAGCAATGTGCACAATACAATTTCAAAGTATGCACGCAAAGGGTACGCGTAACAATACAATTAATTTATACAGCAGACAAATATATATAAAGCAGCTATAAGCCAGAGTCCCACTCCTGGGAGACAAAGTGGTAAGTTTAAATTTCAACTGAATCGTTACGATATAATAAAAGAAGGAAAACAATACCATCAATTTAAACAATAGGAATAGCAATTCAAAATCACGTGTCCCAAAACAGCAATATAAACAAACACAAACAAGCAAGAAAAAATACAAAAATCAGAACCCAAACACATGCAATATAAACAAAGCAAGCAAGCCAACAACAATTGAAGTTTACGTGTGATGAAAAAGTAATGCAAATAATATGAGCAAGCAAGATAGCAAGCGTAATTCCAACGTACATGTCACAAAGCAATGCAAAATAAACAACCAGCAAATGGCAATTTACCAAAACATGGGCCCAAACCCGAATATCCGTTTGGCCGATTACAACGTAGAACGCTGTATTGTTGTTTAATTATTAAAGTAACAAATCAACAACAAAACAAACTGACAAACGAACACGAAGAAGAAGGGGTTGGAGGGGAGGGGGGCATATGATCGATAAGGAGATAGGTATGTAGGTAAGCATATGCGGGAAGAGTGATGATATGAATATATTACGCCACAGCATGAAAATAGACTGTCGTATTGCTAATAAAGCAAAATAATACCCGGATAGTTGCTTATGCCCACCGAATCAATGAACATAAAAACATAAGCTAGATAGATAGAGAGATAGAGAGAGAGAGAGAGAGAGAGAGAGAGAGAGAGAGAGAGAGAGAGAGAGAGAGAGAGAGAGAGAGAGAGAAAGAGAGACAGAGTTAAACTGAATCTGAAACAGATAGATTTGGGGGGTGGGGGTGAGACAGAGACACACACACACAGAGAGAAACATACAGACAAACAGAAAAAGACAGAGAGAGTATGAGGGAAAATAACCTGAGGTCTACTTTCCCTCAGGCAGAATACGCAGACTGTAGTGGTGGCGTTAAGTGTGGTGGCACGTTTACGGGGGATGAGGGTACCATCACCACCCCCAACTACCCGAGCAACTACCCCAATGGTTGTACATGTGTGTGGATCATCACCGTTAGTAACATCTCTCGCGATGTCCTTCTCACCTACAGCGACTTTGACCTGGGGCTTTACAATTTCAGCTGTCCGTCAGATTATGTAAAGGTAAGGTTTAACAAAGATGTCAAAATGTTGATTTTGTAGAAGCATAATGGATGACCAGTTTTATTTAAGCTCAACTAGTAGAAATGTCAATTGTGGCAGTCACCTTCTCCAGCCTCTACTAGTCAGATTTTAACATCTACTAGCAGATGGTGCTCTTTATTAGTTGAAATCAAAATCTTGGTTCTCATTTGTATCCACATAGACAATCACATTTTGTAAGGATAGAAATAAATATTGCGGCTCTCAGTGTTTGCTACATGCACAGATATCGATCTCCCCTCGGCGCTAATGCGTCGCATTTACTCCTTTCACAGACATTAAACAGTTAACTGTCTACTACTAAAAATAATTCGTTTCCATTGATCTTTAAGCCGCTACAAATATGCGGAGGGATGTTGAGGGTTAGCCAGTTTTTTTGTTTTGTTTTTGTGGGTGTTTAAAAAAAAAAACTTACAATGTAATAGAGCATCTTTGAGATATGACTTGTGACCCATCCAAGCATGTGTAACCGACTCCTCAAATCAAATCACCCAGAGAAGAGTGGGACATGTCTTCCCAGCAGAAGGTCCACGATTTAAAATGTTGTACTGTTCGATGAGGAGGTGCTTCAGGGGATCATTGGGTGACCTGTGAGCCACACACATTATTGACATTCCATTATGTGTTGTTTGGCAAAGTGTTCAAACGGTTTTCAACCAAATTAATTGTTTGCTCCTATATGCTGATTACCCCCAAATTTGAGGGTAGGTTTGGTTCTGTGTCTGGATCTGGATCTGGATTTGTTCGTCGAAGGAGCCTATGAAGGCTATAAACTCGGGAGTGTCCTCCCAGCTTTTTTCATGGGCAACATGTGGGCTGCTGATGAGTCTGTCGTGTTGTCTGATACCCATTATACAGCCAAGGGAATTCAAAATATGGTTTGTCCCTAAAAGTGATGCCAAGCAAAATGTGAAGTAGTAAATTAATACAGGCCATTGTGATTGAAATGCTAATTCAGCTTTTTTTGTGATTGAAATATTAATTATTATTCACCTCGCGCTCTTTCCTTTTCAGATACAACACGGTGCCACAACGGACCTGGGAACGACAGTATCATTTGACAAAAACTTGTGTGGGTCCAGAATTGCCACAACGAACATATCAGACACAACACCAGATGAACATCAAGTTCTGTTCTGATGGATCTGAAACTCATAAAGGGTTTAGTGCTTCATGGAGATCATGTGAGTCAGAAAAAGAGTGTCATATTTCACGGACTATAAGGCGCACCTGGTTATAAGGCACACTCTCCACATTTAACACAGAATTCAGATTGTGTTTCTTTATATTCTTACTATATCAGTCGCATTATAAGGCGCAGGGGTCTCAGTCTCAGGGTAAAGTATCGTCTTATAGTCCGTAAAATACGGTATGTATATTGTGCGAATCAATGGAGCAGGAAGTAAATATGCAGTGAGTATCGTGATGTTGATCTCTCACACATCTCTCACAATACATGTGTTTAAATTAAGCCAATTTCTAAGAGTCGTTTTTGATGTTGCACTGTCATTTGATATATTTTCAGTGGCGTAGGAACATATTCAAGCCAGAGGGGGAAGGAGTGGGGGCAGGATTTCCTGCAAACCGGGGGGGGGGGGGGGGGGGGGGGGGGGGGGGGGGGGGGTTTGGGGGGGGGGGGGGGGGGGACATGAGTGGATAAAGGTTAAATTATGCATCTTAGTCAATGCTACAAAAATACTTTATTTTTTGTAATGAACGGTTTTTTAAAAATCATTGAATGTGCATAAATACATTTCATCACCGAACACATTTTGTGTGACATGCATGTTATACATAATTATTAAGATTCAAAGAAACATAAATAAAATTACTGTAACATTCAATGTTTTCGCTTTTTTAAGAGAGCAAAAGGAAAGAGAGACAGGGAGAAAGATAGGGACAGAAAGACATACAGAGAAGTTAAAGAGGGCATTGAAGAATGCACTGCATAATCATAATGTACGTAAGCCATATAAATGTTTGTAGGAGGAAAAACAACACCAAAAAAGACCAGTTAAAGTGACAAGTACTTGTTAATAAGTTACACAAACAATGATGTATAGGGATTCGAAAATACTTTATTATTTTTAGTTTTAACCACAATCATCAACGGATATGTATGAATGAAAAGAAAACATGTGAATTGAAAAGAGACAACACGTACGAGAAGAAGACGAAGAAGAAGAAGAAGAAGAAGAAGAAGAAGAAGAAGAAGAAGAAGAAGAAGAAGAAGAAGAAGAAGAAGAAGAAGAAGAAGAAGAAGAAGAGAGATAACAGGTGAGCATAAAAATACAACTATGTACAGGGGTGGATCGGTCAGTCATAGAGGGTCGGGGGGGGGGGGGGGGGGGGGGGGGGGGGGGGGGGGACACGGGGGTAGTTCAAAGTGCTCAGTTGAGGGGGGTCTGGGGGCAAGCCCCCCAGAAACTGACGATACTTTGAATGTAAAAGATGCAATGATGCTTCTCGTGGGAGAATAATCTAAAGCTATATCATTATTCTTTTAGGGGGTGGATCCCCTGTAACCCCCTTCAAACCAGTCTTTGATGTAGTACCCAAGTCCAAAGACATGCAATATAACAGTATTGTGGCATATACAGTCGAACCTCACTTAATGGGCACCTCAGTATCGCGGGCACCTCAGTAGACCAGACAGTTTTTGTCAGTCTGTAATTCTATCCTTATTTATCACTGAGGGTGTCTCCGGTATAGTGACCACCTCGCTATTCAGGACAACGGACAGTGATCTCAGTCTGATTCACTATTAACCAGTGTGGATCTGAATTGCCATTTCGGAAGACTGTAAAGTACCTCGGTGTCACCTTCGATCAAACCATGTCGATGCAGGAACAAAAAATTATCTAGGGTTTGTCGTGCATCTTTCTTAGAGTTAAGGCGTATCGCCTCCATCAGACCCTTCCTGTCCAGATATGCTGCTGTTAGACTGATTTCTGCCTTCGTGTTGTCCAGATTGGACTACTGTAATTCAGTGTATGCTGGGCTTCCAGCAGAACAGATTTCGTGCTTACAAAGAGTGCAGAACAGTACTGCTCGGCTTGTTCTTGGTAAAATAAAGCGTGATCACATCACACTTCTTTTGGCTGAGTGGGGGATGGTTGGGGTGGGGGTGGGGGAAAGGGGGGATGGTTGGGGTGGGTGGGGGGGGGGGGTGGGGTGCAGGGAAGTGGGTGTTAGTGTGTTGTGTTATGATTATATGCAATGCATTCTCTAATGTATTCATTTTCATAGAAATGTATGGTGAGGATACGTGAACCAGTCTGTTAGAAATGTTTGTACGAATGGTGAGTGAAAAGCGCATTGAGTTGCTTTGCAAGATTTTTCGCTATATAAGCATTATTATTTATTATTATTATTATTATTATTATTATTATTATTATTATTATTTAATTTAACATTCAGTAATCCGACCACCCTGATCACAAACTTTTAATAGCATAGTCAAAGAAAAGATTCAGGTTAAGAACAAATATCACGAGAAAGGAATTTTTTTAAGCAAGTCAAGGAAAGATCACGGAAAAGTTGAGTGAAAATCAAAGGAAATATCATTCCTTTGTTTTGTTCTGATCGTGGTTTCGATGATCTCCTCCATCAGACCATGACAATACAAACAAAACTGGAGGCCCCTTTTGCTGATGGCAGAAATGTGTATGGTGAGCAGATTTCTCTTGAATTTGTTTGGTCACAGGTAGGGTGAATTGACAGTCTGAGTAGGCTACCAATAACAGAATTGTAGACTGGTGGTCAATGCTAAGATCTCTATTGAGGCTTGGTCTTCTCAATCTAATGTTGATGGCATCTTTATATTTTTTCTTTTGACAGAGTGCAGTTCTGTCTCAATGATGCATGAGTTAGTCAAATCAAAAGAACGGCCACATTCAGTAAGCTGGGGGTAGAAGGCAGATTTAGATTCTGCTTGTATATTACTTCGTATCAGAAGGATTCTGCTTGTATATTACTTTGTATCAGAAGGATTCTGCTTGTATATTAATTCGTATCAGAAGGATTCTGCTTGTATATTACTTCGTATCAGAAGGATTCTGCTTGCATATTAATTGGTATCAGAAGGATTCTGCTTGTATATTACTTCGTATCAGAAGGATTCTGCTTGTATATTACTTCGTATCAGAAGGATTCTGCTTGTATATTAATTGGTATCAGAAGGATTCTGCTTGTATATTACTTCGTATCAGAAGGATTCTGCTTGTATATTACTTCGTATCAGAAGGATTCTGCTTGTATATTAACTTCGGTATCAGAAGGATTCTGCTTGTATTAATTGGCATCAGAAGGATTCTGCTTGTATATTACTTCGTATCTGAAGGATTCTGCTTGTATATTAATTGGTATCAGAAGGATTCTGCTTGTATATTAATTCGTTTCAGAAGTGAATTGCCGAAATAGACAATGCACCTCCAAGAGATAGCAGCAAATTGAAAGTAGGCCTTCTTGTAGAGCGGTCAGTGCTAAAATGTCGCGAACCATTTCGGTAACGATGCAGTTTAGTCCCCCCCCCCCTCCCCCTCATGCTTATGACCGTCAATCTGAAAGCTGGTTTCCTTCATTTATAAAGATGAATCCTATATCTGTCCGAGTGCTATCCTATCTCCAAAATGGAGGACATCTGCGACATTTTGCAGGGTGGTGGACTAAAGTTCAGCATGGCCTGCTTCTATGAGGCAAGCGACTGTCTTGTTCTGCCCAATCATATGTGACCATTGCGAAGGAGTAGGCGGCTATGTTCGCTGTGTGTTATATAGCCTTGGACATGGCAAGCGAATTGTGTGCAGAACGAAAGAACAGAAATTATGGCGATGTAGGCCTACAAAGCAAAAATAAAACAAAATCAAGCAAACAGAGGCACACAAGATGAGGTCTTGGTTCTAGGCCTTCCTGGGCCTACTGGGAGTAGCTATGGGTAGCCTTCTTCTACTTGTATGCAACCTTGCTCTATGATGTATGGCATATGTTATCCATGCAATTGTATAAGCATTGACTTAATTTGAATGTCAATAGATAACCATGAATGAAGTTTCAGTCTGAGAAACAGGCTCTAAACACATAGCCTTAAAGACCCAAACAGCTCACATTATGTTATACTGCATTGTGTTATACAGTGGAACCTCTCTACAAGTAACACTAGTTCCACTCCCCTCTGGTTGCATGGATCAAGGTTGATCAGACCATAGGCTTGGTGTAATGTGCAAAGATAGTGACTTTCATCATTTTCTGTTGCTGTTGACATGTTCATAAGATCTTGGTGTCAAATAAAAGTTACAGAAGCTTTGTTGCCATTTTACAGACCTTTACTGGCTTATCTCTTTGTAAGTATGGAAAAAGCTGATGCACAGATCTTGGAAATCTCCTGAGGTTAACGCTCATGCAAATCACGCAACTGCTTATATGCTTGTTGCTGTCAGTTAAGTGACTTATTGAATTTGTTTACCCTTGACACAATGATCAAAACTGCGTTGTTGCACTTAGTGTGTTGGCATCAACTACAAATAACTTTTCCAGCCAGTATTATTACATTCAGATGGTTTGAGCACATTATCCATTTGCTTGTTTTCGATAATATTACTATTGATCCAGCTTGATCATATTTTATGTTAATCAAACTTCGAAACGGCGGGTTATCGGTTGTTTTTTGTTGTTGTTGTATATTTAGACTAACCACAACGTTGGTGCAGGTCCCCTTTGTCAGTTTTATCTCAATCAGTCCCTGGTCCAGCCCGTGGGTTTGACATGACCGGCATGTGTATGATAAAGTAAACAAATACAATAACCAATGCCTTGGAACCAATCTGTGTATGTTCAGATACACCTCCTGCTAAAACAGCCTGTGGTGGCAACCTAACGGGGCCAGGGGGTACTTTCCACTCCCCCAACTACCCGAACCACTATATCAGCAGACAGACATGTGTGTGGATCATCACCGTTAGCAGTCCTGACAGAATCGTTGTCTCCTTCAACGCCTTTTACCTGGAATTGCAAAAAACATGCAGCTGGGATAGAGTAGAGGTAAGGTTCAACAAAGACATCAAAAGGTTGATTTTGTATAACATATGGATGGTCAGTACAGACCTGCCAACCTATCCACTTTGACGCGAAATTTCTTCTGCTCAGATTACATTTCTTCTGCCCTTCCGCTCGAGTCCATAAAATCCTGCTTTCAAAACTTTTGGCTGTGTTGGTACCCAGAGGATGTCTGCGCATCGACATCCCTGGGGTCTGGGGGACCAGCATGGCGTCATCCACTGGGGTATGGGAGAGTCCCAGGAGGGACCATGCCTGCCTACAGAGATGACCCAACTCACCTGTATATCTCCTAACAGTCTGCGACGACATCAACTTCCAATACGGAGCAGGTTGCCCGGTGGACCTGAAGACAGCCTTTGGAGGGGAAGATGCTCAACACAGCAACAAAAAGACAACCGGACTACAGGAGCACCTGGACCACCTTTTGGCTTGTCTCACAATGCTCAAGTCTCCCACCGCCTTATAGATGCTAACACCAGCCTCAAGACAACAAACCTACACAGAAGCTGACTCAAGCATCGGAACAAGAAATTCTTCGACTCAGACTACGTCCGAATGTTCCAGTAACTGGAGTTGCACCCTCATCTGTAAGGGGTGTGCTACGAAGTGCTGGTGTAACAGGCCAGAATATACACCTGGCCCCAAGTATACCCGGGTATAAACTGGCCTAGGCCAGAATATACCCCAGGGTTTAAACTGTCCTAGGCCAGAATATACCCCAGGGTTTAAACTGTCCCAGGCCAGAATATACCCCAGGGTTTAAACTGTCCCAGGCCAGAATGTACACCCATTGCCCCAAATATACCCTCCGCATGGTGTTCGCATTTTACATACATCAATATGTGTGTGTATGTGCGTACGTGTGCGGGTGTTTATATGCGTACGTATATTTGGTTGTATGTTACGTTTGTGTATTTCTGTGAGCTTGTTGTCTGTATGTATGTGTGTAATGGGTTGAAAATGTTTGTTTGCTTATGCGCCTGTGTATGTGTGTAGCGCGCACATGTGTGTATATATATATATATATATGTGTGTGTGTGTGTGTGTGTGTGTGTATAAATGCGCGTACATATGTGTGTGCACACAAATACAAACACATTGTACATGTGCTTGTGCGTGCGTACACACACACACAAACACCAAATAATTATGACGTAGATATATGTAGGAATGTAGGTCTATATGTGTGCATGCGTGCATGTACATTTGTGCATAGATATGTATGCATATGTATGTTCGTGTGTTGGCGTATATGTGTGTCACAGGAACATTTGGAATCCGGGAAAATTCGGAATCTTCCGGGGAAAATCGGAATTCTGATTTTTTCCGGGAAAATTCCGAATTTTCCCAAGGCTATGAAGATTCCGAATTTTCCCAAGCAAGTAGCTGCACGCCAAAGAAAACAATTCAATTACAATTCAAAAGCATTTACAGTCCAAATTATTTTGTAGTGATCACAGTGCACTTAACACAAATACATTAGGAACTCGTGCTCAAAAGTACCCAATTGTCAATGATGGATTTGCACCTTAATATGTCGAATATTCCATATCAAATACAGCTAAGAAATAATGTTTTATTGGTAAATTACTGCATGACATATATAAATAGTGTATCAATTATATCAGATTTTAGCGATACCTTTCCATGACAAGTTCTTTGCATAATTATGTTCCATAAACTTTTGTGAAGGCGTGTTAGTGTTTAATTTGATAACGAAAAGGACAGGACTTGAAAATCGTGCGAGGGCACATCTCTTCATATGCCTCGCTGCCTGTCTGTCTGTCTCATCGGTTCATCAGCATGGATATGAGTCACAATGACGTATTGTTTGCTTCTCACTACGAGACAATAAAAACATCTCTCTCTCTCTCTCTCTCTCTCTCTCTCTCTCTCTCTCTCTCTCTCTCTCTCTCTCTCTCTCTCTCTCTCTCTCTCTCTCTCTCTCTCTCTCTCTCTCTCTCTCTTAGGCGTTGCCTAAAATCTTTATCCTTGCAAAATAAAGTTAAAGTTTTCAAGTTTTTCAAGTTTTCTCTCTCTCTCATATGTTTGTGTGTGCGTGTGTGTGTGTGTGCGTGCGTGCGTGCGTGCGTGCGTGCGTGCGTGCGTGCATACGCGCGTATGGTTAGACGTAAGTCTAGGTATGCGTTATGATTCATGTTACATGTTGTTCTTGTTCCTTTGATTTAATTGTTATATCTGACTGTTATAGTATTTGTAGTATTGTGAATCCTTTCCATATTACTGTTTTATTATTATCATTATATTATTATTATTATTATTATTGGTGTTACAATTTCGTCGTTCTTTTGCTGTCATGTTTAATGATGATGTTATAATATTGCTGTTTGTTTGTCTATTATTATTATTATTTTTTCTTTTTCTTTTTTTTTCTTCCAATTTTGCTTGCTTATTATTTTATTTGTTTGAGGACCTGATGAAAAGAAGTGTTGTTTTGCGTATTCAGTTTATCCTCATTAAACATTTCAAGTTTCAAGTTTCTCTCTCTCTCTCTCTCTCTCTCTCTCTCTCTCTCTCTCTCTCTCTCTCTCTTAGTTATAGGTCGTGTGTGTGTGTGTCAAGTCAAGTCAAAATGATCTTTATCAGGGATAAAGGAGTAAGCTTGACAGCTTTTTTCATCCTGTCCTCAGGATGAAAAGTAATACGAAAGCAACTCAACATGCAAAACAAAACATTCCAAAGTACTAAACATTAGCCTAATAATATAACGCATTGAAATAACTCGAGAGAGAGAGAGAGAGAGAGAGAGAGAGAGAGAGAGAGAGAGAGAGAGAGAGAGAGAGAGAGAGAGTATAAATGAATGAGAGTGTGTGTGTGCGCGTGCACGCGCGCGCATCCATGCTGTTGACTGACAAACTGACGATTTTGCTTTGTACACCCATCTGCTGGTTTTCCTGGGTTAGTTTCAGTGCTTGATACCCCTTCTTCCCAAGTATCATATTGAAACAAACCTATGTGTTTAGGCCTTAAATTGTTTTATGTATGCTCTCTCTCTCTCTCTCTCTCTCTCTCTCTCTCTCTCTCTCTCTCTCTCTCTCTCTCTCTCTCTCTCTCTCTCTCTCTCT
This sequence comes from Phymorhynchus buccinoides, assembly GCA_017654935.2. Classification (NCBI taxonomy): domain Eukaryota; kingdom Metazoa; phylum Mollusca; class Gastropoda; order Neogastropoda; family Raphitomidae; genus Phymorhynchus; species Phymorhynchus buccinoides. Next base: position 9,934 of record JAGGCT020002530.1, on the reverse strand, counting down.
CTCTCTCTCTCTCTCTTATATTAGTTATTACGTCGCGCCCGCGCGCGTGTGTGTGTGTGTATGCACGAATGCATGAGTGCGTGCATGTGTGCGTGCGTGCGCCTGTGTGCACGTGCGTAAGTGCGTATGGTTGGGTGTAGGCTTATATTTATAACATGTTGCTTTATATTGTTTTGATTTTGTTATATTTGAATGTTATATACAGCATCATGAATCATTTGGATATTATTGTTTATTAGCATTATTATAATTATTATCATATAATTATTACTTTGGTTTTTTGTAACATTCCTGTCATTATTCTTGATGATGTAATGCTTATTCTGTTCATCCACATTCAACATTCCAAGTTTTAAGTTGAAACAAATCACATACAATTCATGTAACTTCGATGTAAGTTTGGGACAATTCGGAATTTTTCCGGGGAAAATGAGAATTCTGAATTATGCCGAGACTAATCCGTGAAAAATCAGAATTCCAAATTTTCCCATGAAGATCTGAATTTTCCCAAACTCGGGACATTTCGGAATTTTCCCAGATTCCAAACTTTCCCGTGACATGTGCATATTTGTACAAAATAATAGCATTTACACATTGCTTACTATCTAGCCAAACAGACTGTTTGCCTTAGCCTTTTACTTTAAAACCCATATATGCCCACTGTCCCATATATGGGACGCTGGTTTTTTGGTTTTTTTTTGTAATACTAGGTCAATCTGCACTTGTCAAGTTCAGGGAGGCTACACGTGCCCAGAATTTGGGGGTTTGCTGGATTAGCCTGCCTTACTTTTTTTCCAGGAAGGCCGCCATTTGCAAATTTGTGTGCGATTGGTGAGCAGCATGGCAAGCAATAAAAGGTAAGTTCACAGGGTTTTTTGCAATCGTTTTTTTTATATCAAACAAAGAAGAAAAAATGGAGATTATGATGTTATGTCCTAACCATGGGCGGTGTGGACCGCACTGATCAGAACGTGGACAAGTATTGGGTTGCCATGCGCTCCAAGAAGTGGTGGTGGGCCAGCTTTTCGTACTGCCTGGTGTCTGCATACAACAGGCCTGGCATCTCTACAGATCAACCGACGCAGCCAAGAGCAACCCTTTGGATCTTCTTGCCATCCGCAGAAGAGTTGCAAGAGTCCACCTTGCACAGGCTTCTCCTGCAACACCTGGCCATCCAAGAGGCTTCGTACCTGTGGACATGCGTGTTGCAGTTGAGGTCAGGTTTGACTGTCTTGACCACCTGGTGGAGCCATGGCCAACACAGTTGAGGTGCAGTGGTTTGAAAACCAAGCATCGGTGCTCAAAGTGCAAGATAGGTGTACATGACCAATGCTTCCATTTGTATCACACCAAATGACACAAATGACATTGCCAGCATTGTCAGCTTTGGTGAACCCAAGTCTCCAGCTTTCTCTTCTTTGAAGACAAAAAGACCAAAGACTGTTTGTTTCCGCTTTCACATTTTTTTTCAGAATTTGATTCATTTCATGAAAATATTTTGTTCATTTACCAAAGGCAAATTTTGCTCAGAATTATGTTGTGTGGCTTTTTTATGTTATATTGAATGATTTTATGTTAATTAAAAATCAGAACACCCCTCACTTTTGTTGTCAAGTGAATTGTGAAAAAGACTGAAAACCCCTACCCTCTCGTGCCCACTGTCCCATATATGGGACGGGCATGTTCTGTCTTCTAAATCACTAAATTCTAAGTTTTGCTCAAAATAAGTATAAAATATGTTTATTACAGACCAAAAGCTAGACAGACATGCAACTTTTGTTTGAATTGTTTTGGGGCATAAATGGGTTAAAGTCTTTCTTTCCATCATTTCAAAAGATAATCAATAGAAAAAATACATTACAGCGAATAAAAAGACCATCTCCACACTTGAGTTGAAAAGAAACAGGACTGAACAAAAGACACCCAAACCATCACACAGAAAGATTGAGGGACAGAAACAAATGTAGAGAGAGAGAGAGAGAGGGAGAGAGAGAGATTGGGAGGGGACAATGAGTTGAGAGGTAATAATAATAATAATAATAATAATAATAATAATAATAAACCAGCAAGCATCAGAAATAAATGAGCGTAAAAAAGTTTCACACACACACACACACACACACATACACACACACACACACACACACACACACACACACACACACACACACACACACACACACACACACACACACACACACATGCGCTCACACACATACACACACACACACACACACACACACACACACACACACACACACACATGCGCACACATACACATGCACACACACACACACACACACACAGTTTGCACGTGTGCGAAATGGGAGAGACAGACAGACAGATGAGACCGTTTTAAAAATATATGCCAGACTGTTTGTGTGCGTGTTGGAAGGGGGGAGGAGGGGGGGGGGGGGGCAACGTTTGTGTGTATGTGCATTACGAGTGGATATTTCACCAGGCAAGCCTACACTATATGGAGCAATAAACAAAGAACAACAAAAATAAATAAAAGCAAGAACAATAACAAAAATAATTTTTAAAAAACCACAAGAAGATTAGCAATACAATGTTAAGAAAGGAAACCCATCTGGAATTCCATTCCTTTGTTATGTAAATTTATCAGGTTTTCATACGGAAACAGGCGCACACGGCCTTACACACACACACACACACACACACACACACATACACACACACACACACACACACACACACACACACACACACACACACACACACACACACACACACACACACACACACACACATTCAACACAATAAAGGCTAAATTAAATTTGTGGAGGGGGTGTAATCTGGCCCAGGCCAGAATAAACTCTGGGGTATATCTGGCCTAGGCTACTTCATACCCGGGTGTATTCTGGCCTAGGCCATTTTATACCCGGGTACATTTCAGACGAGGTATGTTCTGGCCAGTTACACCGGAATCATCTATGACGACGACTGCCACGTCAAGAACTCCTGTCACATCATCACCTGCTTCTTCGTCATCTCCATCTCAATGGGAAGACACTCCATCTTCAGGAATACCATCCTTAAGAGTTAACGCCTAATAGGACGCTAAACTCACCACAGATAGATAGAGTGAAAGACAGACAAACGAGAACAAGAGAGGTAGGTAATCGTATTCCTGGAAAGTTACATAGAAACCGGTACTACATTGTATTCACATTCTATGAAGTGTTGTTTGACAAAGAGCTTGAATAATTTTTAAGAATTTATTTTTTCTTGCTTCCTAGCTTTTTATGGGCAAACTCTTTGCTGTTTATGAGTCTGTCATGTTGTCTGATACCAAACGTGTTATTTGATACCCACCCAATAGTATTAATAAACTTTTATGTGACTAAAGCCAACAGAATTCAAAATGCGATATTTCTTTAAAGTGATGCAAAGCAAATGCGGAGAAATATATAAATTCAGCTCGTTATGATTTAAATGTTATCTCAAGATTGTGATTTGAGGCATTCATTCAGCTTACTGTCTTTCCTTTCAACGTAGAAAGAAACAACATACAAACACCCATAATTGTAGCCTGGCAATATTTCGGATTTCTCCTTTGTCGAACACCAACCATGGACTTTCCTTTCCAGATACGTAACGGTGGCAGTAAAAGTTCCCCGATGCTCGGCCAAAAGCTGTGTGGGTACGGTATTCCTCCAGCGAAAACATCAGACGGAAATCAGCTGTACATCATGTTCTACGCTGACCCATACACGAATTTGCCTGGGTTTAATGCTTCGTGGACCATATGTGAGTCAGAAAGAGAGAGAGAGTATGTGTACGTACCAATCAATGGAGCAGCAAGTATCTCAATCATTGGTTTCAGTTCAAGAAAGATGCGATGTCACAATGCTAATCGCTCACACTTCTCTCATAATATATTTGTGAAGCCAAATGTCTATGAGTCATTTCTTTGATGATGCGCTGTCATTTGATATTAAATCAATTAATAAGGCTAACCAAATGTCCGGCCTAATTAAAGGAAACAAGGAAGACTGAAATGACATTCTTTCCAATGTAGGAGCAGGTGAGAGGGGAGACAGCAGAAGGGGGGCAAATATGTTATTAATGTTGAACGATGAACATCCAAACCCCCATTGTTTTTTGCATGCTGTGGTATTTAATTAAATATATAAATAATTTATATATTAAAATTAATTAGCACACACACATAATATAATATATTGATTTTTATCATTGTCCTTGATAAAAGGAATAAACCTAGAAAATTTGGTAACAGATTTATTTTGCTTGCTCGTCTCTTGTTTGTTTTTAGTGTGAACGTTGTATATATATTATATGAGCCATTTTTCTCAGAACAAATCGTAAAGTTAAAATTAAAGTAATTGAGTTTGTTTCTTAGGTTCACAAACATACATTGGACACAAAAAAAGTTTTATTAAAGCAAACTATATATACATATATGAGGAAAGTTTAATGGTGTGGTTTTTTTTTTCTTCTTCAATGTTTGTACGTTTATATAAAGAGAAGCGTGGGGATACAGTGAAGTTTGTACCCACAGAACAGGAGCTACAAGCATATGATCCTATCGTATTAACTCATAATGTAAAACTGACCCAAGCCCAAGTGGAAGTGTGCAGATTACCAGATGCTTTTGCACCGACCCCAAGAGACTCCATAGATGTAAGCAATCAAGTTGTTGGAACACACCAATGGGCAGAACGTTTACGTTGGCACTACCATTTTGAATCACAGTGGGACACGGATGACGATGATAAAAAACAGAGGATTTTGTGAAGCATCCATGGTATGAACCTACAAAGAACCATGCACCAACAAAAAATCATGCCCTAGAATCGTTCATAGAGGCATGCACTACAAGATTCTTAGCGATAGACCAAAGAAAGAGAATCAGAGATAGCCGGAACATAGGAAAGCCCTTTCTGAACTATGTAACCTTCCACTGACACACAATGCGGCTTGCAGATATGCCGATAAAGCAGGTATTACAGTGATTACAAATTTAGAAGAGGATGATGAAAAGATTATGAAAGAACTCAACAACGGAAAGTTTTATGATATCATAGAGAAAGATCCATCAACTATGATAGGAAAAGAAGTCAAAACATGGTCCAGCAAATGGCTGAAGAAAGGGGAAATCAACGCAAGCATAGCTACGTTTGTGAATGAAGCAGACAACAAAAAGTCGGGCAAATGCAAACCCCTTATTAAAACCCACAAAAGTAAGCCATACTGCATGTGTCACCTAATATCAGGTTGTGGGACACCAACTGAGAACTTATCAAAATTCGTCCAACTTGCTACGTGTCACCTCCGGAAAGAACTCAAGTACCAAGTACAGGATACGAGGGAATTTGTATCCAAAGTGATGGAGATTAATGAAAAACTCTCCCCTTTACCGAAAAGGGCAGTCATCACAGTTTGTGACGTCATCGCCTTGTTCCCAAATGTCAACAACATTATGGGCGTTCCGGCCACCAGAACACTTCTGGAAAAGTACCCTACGGACCTACCTGCATCCACAAACTGCATTATCGAAGCACTAAACATCTGCTTGAATATAAACACCTGTGAATACACAGATGGAAATAGTAAGACAATACATGCCACCCCGAATCATGGAACTGCCATGGGGCCAGCCCACTCGTGCGATTATGTAGATATATATATGGGAACATTAGACAACAAGCTAGTAAAAGAGTCCCCTGTGCCAATAATAACAAGCCTCTGAACTGGACTAGATTCAGAGACGATGGTATCACAGTGCTACCAAACGCAGAGGATGCAAAATAATTTGATAAACACCTACAATCCCTCAGTGTGCCGAACATTAAATGGACGATCAAATGTGGGAAAACAGCACAATATCTAGACGTAGAACTGAAAATAAAAGAGGGTAAGATTATAATAGACGTTTTTTCCAAGCATAGCCACTCATAACTACCACCAAACAGCTGCCATTCTCCTGCTGTATTCAAGGGCTTAATAACCAGTGTTGGCACTAGGCTTAGAATGCTGTGCAGTGAAGAAAAAGACCTGGAGTACAGGACAGAGGAGTATACAACAGAAAGGAGCAAAGAAAGATAGAAAGCATCTGCTAAAGGCCTTCGCACACTAGCATCAGGCGTCAATTGTTTCTCAGAGCAACGCCTTGACGCGTTGACGCCTGCATCACAGCACACATTGTAGCGAGGCAGTGGTGTTCTCACACACGACTCTTGTCACTTCGCCTCTTGTCGCGCGAACTTCCTTATTTGGAAAGCAAGGAAAGATTACTCTAGCGTCAGATCCTTTATTTCGGGTTCGAGCAAGTCTGCCATTTTTTTTTCAATCAGAGTTATGGTCCTTCCGTCCATTGTGATTGGCTAGTTTCACGATCTCTGCGATCTTGAGCATCAAAATTAGAGCCGGTTCTATTCTTGAGCAACAAAAAATCGCGCAGCTACGCATCAAAAATCCTGCCGCGCCGCGAATCTCTCACACGCAAGCGGCGCATCAAACTGCGCCTTGCAGCAAAAAATCGCCGCAATCTCGAGATCTTGACGCTAGTGTGCGAAGCCCTTAACGAAAGAAAAATGAAAGAACAGAAAAAAGATCGCCTGGGTTACTAGCTTCGACCCTAGGTATCCCAACAAGTCAGAAATCATCAGGCGAAACCTACACTTACTGTATGCTAACAAAAAACAGATTATCTCAGCTGACCGAAGAAGAAGAAATCTTGGTGAATAGATTCAAAGGCCATTCTGGAAGTTAGAGGTTTTGCACTATATGCTTTTACAGCTAGTTTTGTTTTGTGCACAGGGAAATATACCATGTATCAACCCAATCACCTTTTTGGACCTCAAACCATACGAGGAAGGGGTAGGATGGGTTTATATTCAGTATTTTACGTTAGCTTTGACTTTGAAAAACGTCCTCGGATAAGATTAAAAAAAATATCATCAAAACTTTACTATATCCGAACATCGTTTATAAGAAAAACCTGTTATAGTAAAGGAAAATCCTTGCTCCCCTGGACTTTACTATAAGTGGGGTGTACTGTACTATTATTTGTATCCTTAATTTGGATATCATCCCAGTAGTTGGCCCTCTCTAGTCATGGCTATTAGTTTTTTAAATCAAATTTCAGAACATTATTATTATCTTTATTTTACATAAGATTTTTATATGATTTTTACTATTTCTGGTTTAACACTGTGCTGGCTTGCTTTTATTGTGGATTTTCGATTTGGTGCAAAGAAGACACCATTCTCTTGTAGAATGTCTTCTTGCTCAAGTTGACATCCACTGGACAGTCAAATTGCAGGCCGATCATGCAAACTGATGAGATCTTCACAGATCAAAACAGCTGTCTTTGCATAAGGCACTGTCCCTCCCCCATTGGGAGAAAAAGTAAATCAGCACATTTAATTAATAATAATATTTTTTTATTATTTTTGAGAACACAGAACATTTAATAAACTTAACGTTAACTGGTTTTGTTTCTGAGGTTCACAAATACAGACATTAGACACAGAAAAGTGTTATCATTCGGCATTTCAAATGCACCAACTTTTCAGTCCTTCAGAGTTGTGTGGAGTGGGAAGTCTGGCTGTGCGGCTGTCATATTTTTCTGTGTACATATATATATATTTACTTGGGTAAGATCCCAATGCCGTGTTCACCTGATGAGATCCTCATGGATCGAAACAGCTGTCGTGGACTGGGCTCTGTCTGCCTCCCCTAAAAAAGGAGGAAAAACCAAACTAGCACTCTATGTTTTTTAGAACATAGATCAGATTCCAAGTTCTTGTTACTGGTCTTGATTCTAATATTCGATTATAAAGACATTTGGACAAACAGTTTTTATCAAATGTTACTAGTTTTGCATTTCAAATGCTCCAACTTTCAAGTCCTTTAGATCAGAGGCACGGTGCACACAGTATACTGCATATCGGCCTGGAGGCAAAACGTTGGAAGCCATCCTAGGGATCTGCCAGTCCCAAACAGAGTGGGAAGTTTGGCTTGTGCGGCTGTTATCTTTTTCTGTATTATTTGATTCATCTGTCCTGCACAGCTCACCATCTGATGGTGATCGTTGGTCTATAGGATTTATTTCTTAACTATATTTTTCCTCTTAGAGGACATCCTGACTGGCAGATCCCTAGGATGGCTTCCAACGTTTTGCCTCCACCATAGCATACTACTATTTTTATCCTTAATTTGGATATCACCTCAGTAGTTTGCCCTCTTTAGTCAGGTCTATTAGGTTTTTTGAAATTAAAATTTCAGAACATTATTATTTTGTTCATTTTACATAAGATTTTTTACTTTTTCTGGTTTAACTTTGTGCTGGTTTGCTTTTATTGTGGACTTTAGATCTGGTGCAAAGAGGACAACCTTTCTCTTGGGGAAAGTCTTCTAGCTCAGTTTGAATGTTCACTGTGGACATTCTTTGCAGGCCGATATGCAGACTGAAGAGTCTTTCTCAAAGACGAAACAGCTGTCTTTGCATCGGGCACTTGTCCCCTCCCCCATTGGTGGAAAAAGTAAATCAGCACATTTTATTATTTTTATTATTAATAAAAAAAAAAATTTTTTTTAAAGGAACACAGAATATTTTATAACGTTAACTTGTTTCTGAAGTTCACAAATTCATACATTAGATACAGAAAAGTTTCATCAATTCGGCATTTCAAATGCAACAACTTTTTAGTCCTACAGAGTTGTGTGGAGTGGGAAGTTTGGCTTGTGCGGCTGTTATCTTTTTCTGTATATATATATATATATATATATATATAATAAAATCAGGAAAGAATGCATCTGTTAAAACTACTAGGAATCTTTTATTTCCAACGTTTCGATCTCCAGTGACCTTCATCAGAGAAACAACCTGCAGACATATTGAATGTACATACATATACATTGTTATTTTCACACATTACGCAAACATACTCATGTACACACATACACAAATACACACACACTCTCTCACACACACACACACACACACTCACTCAAACACACACACACACACACACACACACACACACACACACACACACACACACACACACACACACACACATACATATAATAATATATAATATACACACATACATACCTGCACGCACACAACCATGCACACACACTCGCACACATAAACATGCACACACACTCACACATGCACACATACACACACACAAGAGCATACACACACGCACGCACACGCACACACACACACACACACACACACACACACACACACACACACACACACACACACACACTCTCTCTCTCTCTCTCTCTCTCTCTCTCTCTCTCTCTCTCTCTCTCTCTCTCTCTTTAAAGACTCTCACACCCACTTACATACCTGCAAGCACATACACATACACACGCATATGCATACACACACATAAATACCAAAATACAAAAATACACAGACAGGCGCGCACACGCACACACACACACACGCACACGCACACGCACACACACGCACGCACGCACGCACACGCACGCACGCACGCACGCACACGCACACGCACGCACACACACACACACACACACACACACACACACACACACACACACACAATAAACACACCATAAATACCATAAATATCACCCGTATTATGACTGCTTACCTTAAATTCGAACTTAAAACATTACCGTATTAAAATGACATTGTCTTGTACATCTTCAAAATGAACTGAACAAATTCGTAAAAATTCGCTCAGCTCTACCAGAGCCTCGTTGTTAAAGAGGTCAGCACGTGCAATTTGCTGTACCTCAATCTTATTTGTGAGCATTTAGATCGAGATAAGTTTATAAGTCGAGGAGAAGAAAGATAGAAGAAGAAAGAGGAGGAAGAAAAAGAAAGAAAGAAAAGAAAGAAAGAAAGAAAGAAAAAGAAAGAAAGAAAGAAAGAAGAAAGAAAGAAAGAAAGGGAGAG
>JAGGCT020002529.1:7500-35109 GCA_017654935.2 Phymorhynchus buccinoides | reverse complement strand
ATAATGACAATAAATATAGAGGGCTTATGTTTTCCCTAGAGCAAACATGGGAGGATTCCACCCTACCTGTCTTTGCACAAAAGTCTTGCAAAAGCGTTAACATAGAAATATCAACATGCTCTGTAATAATGACGCAGTTCTCAGAAGAAGAAAAAGAATGTATCTGACCTGAGCGGAATCTGTTGTTTCTATGGATAGTTTTTTTTCTATGTTTGTCTTTCTGGGAAATGTACGGTGAACTGCTGCACACACTCACTTTAAATTCGAGTTTTTCTCAGGAGTGTATTATCTTATAGCCGCCTGCATGCAATACAGACGTAACTCAATTCTGATTGATTTTGAGATTTGTTTTTGTTTATGCATAGTACAAGACAAGGCACATCAACTCACCTAATTCATTAACCGCAATTCCAAAAGATAAAGACGCTGTGATCAAAATAACTTGTTGAACTTCACGCACTTGCTTCAAAAGCTTCCACAAAACACAATTGTCTGTCATTTGACATCATTTTACCTTTTCGATGTCATAATTTCAGAAGATTTGGATTTTGTGCATATACAAGAATAAGATAGCAACATTCATTGAGTCAAATCAACAAATGCTTTGACAATTTATCCCATTAATTTGCATCTAAAAAATATATTGGAGGGCGCATTGGAGTGCCAAGGTATTATTCTCAACAATGCTTTAAAGCTTTTATTTTGGACTAAAATTAATTTTCTTCTTAATCTAAAACCATGATTTGGGGTCAAAATTTCTTATTTCAATATTACTTAAATAAGTCGTGATTTATTTGACAAACTGAAGTGACAAAGTTATTTGATGGCTCGAAAAAAATTAACACAGGACGGACGCTAGAACGGAAGAAAGGGGGAAAGGGAACAACCAGCCAACCTTCCGAGCTATGCTCAGCCTGAGATCTTTCAGAGTTCCAGAGGCAAGAAATAAAACATGCGGTTCCCAGGAATGCCACAGCTAGCTCTGCCATGAGTAAATCAGTGGGACGTAAATACATTAATGTCAACGTCACAACCTTGCGGTAAATCCCATCCCTATCGTCACATACAGCACAGCGTAAGTACAATATGAACCACTGAACGGAATGTCTTCAAATTATTTTTTATGGCGACCTGTTACTCAAAAATGATTTAAATAGCTAAGCAACAATGAAGAAATGTGATGCACCACTAAAACAGAAACATTCCAATAAACCTGGAAAATGTGTTCTGAACCACAGAATAGGATCACTTCCAATTTTATGGCAGTTTTTCTCAAAACTGATATCAACAGCTGAGTTATAACGATGAAATGCATGGAAGGTTAAAGCCTCACTAGCACTGTGAACCACTGAACATAATCACTTCATCTGTTATGGCGACCTGTCAATCGAAACTGATCTAAACAGCGAAACTGAACATAATCACTTCAGCTGATGGCGACCTGTCATTCGAAACTGATATCAACAGCTGAGTTATAACGATGAAATGCATGGAAGGTTAAAGCCTCACTAGCACTGTGAACCACTGAACATAATCACTTCATCTGTTATGGCGACCTGTCATTCGAAACTGATCTAAACAGCTGAGTTATAACGATGAAATGCATGGAAGGTTAAAGCCTCACTAGCACTGTGAACCACTGAACATAATCACTTCATCTGTTATGGCGACCTGTCATTCGAAACTGATCTAAACAGCTGAGTTATAACGATGAAATGCATGGAAGGTTAAAGCCTCACTAGAACCACTGAACATAATCACTTCATCTGTTATGGCGACCTGTCATTCGAAACTGATATCTAAACAGCTGAGTTATAACGATGAAATACATGGAAGGTTAAAGCCTCACTAGCACTGTGAACCACTGAACATAATCACTTCATCTGTTATGGCGACCTGTCATTCGAAACTGATCTAAACAGCTGAGTTATAACGATGAAATATATGGAAGGCTTAAAGCCTCACTGTGAACCACTGAACATAATCACTTCATTTGCAAAAAAAAATATTTTGTATGTGTGTTTAGAGGCCAAAAGATAGAATGTACACCTCACAGTTATGGAAATTGCTTTATATACTTTAACACTGATTGACACAAATCTGATTATTGGAGAGCTTTCAAATTTCTCCCAAACAAAGAAAATGAACAGTATTATTGCATGAACCAAACAAACAGCAGGTAAGGCTGTTAGATATTTTCCTGCGGTTGCTAGCATTACATAAAAAACGTGGTAAAAAATATATATACAGTTTAACTGCAGAACATAAACCAAATTTGAGGTTCATGCAACAGGCCACAGTGTAAATAAAAAATGTGCAACATTTGCTTTTGATTTTATTTTAGATATCATTTGCAAACCATAAAAAGCACTGAAAAATCGTAGTTCGTGAACATTTTCACTTTTTTGTGCCAATATCCCTGTAGTCAAGGCTAGGTATCGAAAAATGAAAGTATGGCCAAAATATCACTTGTGTGATAAATTTCAACCTTCTATTCATCGAAATCAGTCACTGTAATTTGAACATTGAACAAAAGCATATATCTGATGCCAGATTAGGTTGTACTAGTACCTTAAAGGTGGACCCTGACGGATGAGTTTTTGCACGTCGAGATAACCAAAAAGACAGCCTTTTCAATGATCAGAACACTCATTTTGCTCTGGTTTCCTATAAATTAAACCGTCAAAACGGCGATTACTCCTTGGCGGAGATGCCGGAGAGAGTAGCCATTTTGGATGGGGTGGGTGAAGGTCACTCATTGTGGTTGAAACGTTTTCTTTTTTTGTAGTGCAGTAAAAAAAAAATTGGAGCTGTTTCCTTTTTGGCTCACGTCGTTTTTTAAAACAAAGTGAGTCTATAGTATCGTACATGTTCGGTTGTGTGTATGTGTGTGTGTGTGTGTGTTGCATCCGTGGCCCCGACCTTTAACCTTAACTCAAAACCTTAACGTTGTCATTTTCTCTAAACATATAAGGCGTTAGAGGGTTAAAGTTAACAGGATACTTGATTTTGACGTGAGCCTTCAAGTCACGACGATCAAAGCAGTCAGATACATTGATAAAGAACAAAATAAAGATAATCATTTGTTGCAGAGATTACTGTTGTGCAACCTTTAACCTTGACTCAGTCACACTCTTCAAACTAAAGAAGACTCTCACTCTCCACTGAAACTTTAACGTTGTCATTTTCTCAAAAAAACATAAGATGTTAGAGGGTTAAAGTTAGCAGGATACTTGATTTTGACGTGAGCCTTCAAGTCATGGCGATCAAAGCAGTCAGATACATCGGTAAGGAACAAAAGAAAGAAAATCATTTGTTGCAGAGATTACTGTTGTGTTGTACCGAGTAGGAGATACTGGAAAGAAGACTCTCCATTAGATATACAAAAACGCTCTTTACAAAGAAACACAAGACTTCAGGTGTGTACAAATAGGTACATTTTAACGTCGTCAACTTATATTTTCTGTAACAAATGGATGTACCGAGTGTGTGCGTTGACGGCCCGGTTGTTTAGCTTTATTTGCGCCTTTGAGTAACGGTTGTTCGTGTTCATTTGCTCATCATCTCTGCGCATAACTTAGCCTACTGCACTTCCGGCAACAAGGCCTAGAGTCCATGCCTTTGTGGCGGTGTATTTTTACCTCTATGAGATAAGTAGTCCTAGCCGGAAGTAGTCCTAGCGTAGCCAATCAGAATCGTTTGTTTGTCCGCCATTGTGAATTTTACGGATTATGGATTTATGGACTTGTACATCGATTTATCGGCAAATATGTAGATTTACACCCTCCTGCTCTATTTTTTGGTTCTTTCCGTGGTTAGGGATAGGGTTAGGGTTAGGGTTAGGGTTAGGGTTAGGGTACAGTTCTCATGCGAGAGGTAGATATTTAATGACAGGTACTTATTTATCATAACACCTTACCTCATAGTCAAGACGACGTACTTAACATTTAGCCCACATTCATTTCAGTCTTGAAAAAAAATATACGGAAAATCCAGGGTTCGTCGATTTCACTGCCTTCGACGTACGAATCCTTTGTTAGGCCGACAAGGCCTAGACGATTGATCACCATGAGCAGACTGTACAGGGGAAGATAAACATGGATGAGCTTGCTGGCTATGACCTTGACCTTTGCTTTGTGGCAGAAGGGGGGGGGGGGGATTAACGAAACGAAAATAAAATATTAGGACTAATATAAAATATCTTACAGAAATGTAGATGATGTGGAACAAGTTTTCATCGCATGAACAATCAGTTTAAAACAGTAACAGATCACGCAACTTCAATTATTAATTTTCTAAGAGTAAGAGGCTTAGACCCACAGGCAAAGACTAGGCCTACTACAGGTGTCCGTAGACCCCCCCTTACCCCGGCGGGGGTGTGTGTGTGTGGGGGGGGGTTGGTCACTATGTTTTTTTCTGAAAGCTTGGTCAATATGCTTTTCAATTTTACTTGTTTGCCAAAAATAAAAATAGGGCTCCACTATGTTACATGCGCATACATATAATTAAATTTTAAAGAAAGGGGTAGGGGTGCATAGAAATAATTTTAATTTACACAGTAAAATAAAAATTCATTCTGTTTTCAGATGCACAAGTGTCTACATAACAGTATTCTCTCTATACAGGCATGGGAATTGTCATGGGAATTCCCATGCCTGCTATAGTAATAACAATCAGACGTGAGCCTTGTAGGCTTTGCCTCTTGTTATTAATTGTTGTGAGCGAAACTCCTTTAGCTAATCTATAAAAATTTAAAAAGAAAAAAAGTATTGTATTGCGAAAATGTCGTGCAAACAATTTGGTCTAAACGCAGGCGGCCATTAGAAAAGAGACGGCACACGCCTTCTCTTTGGGTGAAAGAATTTGACTTCCAGCACCTCCGCCAAGGAGGAATCGCCGATTTGACGGTTTGATTTCTGAGAAACCAGAGCAAAGTGAGTGTTGCGATCTCTGTAAAGGGTGTTTTCCTGGTGATATGGACGTGTTTTTTTTCCTACAAAACCTCATCCGTCAGGGTGGCCCTTTAAGCAGTGGAAATGCCATATGAACCACTGCATAGAATCACTTCAATTTATCCGTACGGAAGTCTATGCATAACATAAAACTGGGGCGTCCCTTTGATCAACATGACAAAAAGACTTTCGTCATCTATCGCTCAGACAGTTTCCTATCATATGAGCGCAGATGCGTCATGCTGTCATCGTGTGCCTACCTTTACTAAGAAACAGTTTCAGGCCAACATATCCGTCTTTGGCTGGAGAAAATCTTTGTAAGAGTTTCTATCTAGAACAGAGACAGGAAAATGGCCCAGTAATACAGAATAGCAGACGATAGTAAGCGAAAGAAAAAAGGCAGAATAAAAACGAAATTGACACATTTGAGGAAGTTAGAAGCACAGAACTTCCAGAAGGAAGGGAACTATTTGTACAAAGGACCCACGGTATCCCCAAGTTTGAACAATCAGAAGGGGTGTTGATCTGTGAGAGTGACGATGTCGTGTTGGGAGACGACGGAGAACGACAACATCTACTGGTACGTAAAACAACACACAAAAACGATGTCCTTCGGATGGGGACTGACCCGTGTGCTTTATGCGCGTAGCGTAAACATCCCACGGCAGTTGAAAGTCGGTAAGAACAGGGAGAAATCCCGCTGCCTGGTATGGCCAAATTGATAGGTTTTCCAAGTGTGCCCAACACACCCTGTGCCCCCCGCCCCCCAAAACAAAATTGGCTAGGCGCTGCATGCTGCACTTGGGCAACGCGCTCTCCGGGGGAGAGCAGCCCGAATTTTACAGAGATAAGTCTCTGTGACTAGAATATACCAAATACCAATACCAAATAAACTTCCACAGCAAACATTTTTGTACCAGGCATGTCAAAATAATGCAGTTAGGTTGATCTAACTATGATGGTGAACTTTTGTATTTTACAATGCAGATTTCCATGGGCGGCTGCCATTTGCAATTTTCTGGATGGGGTGGTAAACAGAAAAATAACTGGCCCACAGTTGGCACACACAAGCACGCACACACACAAAACAAAGAGCTCATTTGTATAATAGTCTTTAAAAGCATTTACAACTGAAATATTCATAAACAGAATTGAGCATGCCACAATAATTGAAGTCATAAAAAGGTGGTATTTTCTGGGGGGGGGGGGGGGGGGGGGGGGGTTGTTTATTTAGTTTGTTTTCTTTTTCTAAAGATTTTTTTA
Organism: Phymorhynchus buccinoides; assembly: GCA_017654935.2. Lineage (NCBI taxonomy): Eukaryota > Metazoa > Mollusca > Gastropoda > Neogastropoda > Raphitomidae > Phymorhynchus > Phymorhynchus buccinoides. The sequence continues at coordinate 28,894 of JAGGCT020002529.1, read as the reverse complement.
GAAGAGGATTATGATATTAATATAACAATTTCCACACCAGCTGCAGATTTTCATTTTATAACTGTACAGTAATTCAATTTCATTTGAAACGAGTGTGTTCAGAAAAAAACAACTGAAATCAAATATTAGACATCGGATGTATGTACGTATTACTTGACATTGAATAAAATTATGTTTAAATCAAATATTAGACAAAGCTGTTACCTTACACACCCACACCCACACCCACACACCCCTCATATTTACGACCCTCAATCTCAAAGTCTCCTTCTTTCAGTTTTATGAAATTAAAATAATCATAGGCTGACCCTAATCCTGTCCCTTTCTTGAGCATGGTAGAACGTTCCTTCTTAGTGAAAAACCTCAAAGCAAAAATTTGGGGTGGGGTGTGTGTGTGTGTGTGGGTCTTCTTCTTCTTCTTCTGCGTTCCCGTGCCATAAGGCCGCAATGGGTACGTATGTGTCCGTTTTCAAGTTTTCATTGGTGTCCTCACTACATTCACACATTCCGATTTCGGAGGAGCTCAAAGGAGAAAACTAATAGAGGATTTTTTTTTCCAAAACAAAGGCAGGAGAATGGGCAAAAAGGTCACAAAGATAGTAGATGACACAAAGCAAGGGAAAAGGCAGAGTCAAAGAGAGAGACAGATTAGAGGAAGTTACAAGCACAGAACTTCCAGAAGGTGGGGGAACTATTTGTACGGAAGACCCCCCGGTATCCCCACGGGGGAGGGGTGGCATAAAGTGCAAGATAGCCAAGGGGGTACACCTACCCTATGAGGGGTCACTAAATTCTTTTAGTCATAAAATTAAATTTATTCCATCAAATTATCCCATATTTAGCCTGAAAGTAAAACAAAAACGCAGCCTAAAAAAAATACATTTTTTTAAAAAGAAAGGGAATAGACGTTTGCGCTAGGCTCTTATAGATCTGCAGCCAGAGGGATTGCATAGCCTTTGGGGACCTTCCTCAACGATAGATGTCTGCTGTCTGCCAACGCCAGCTGTCCTCAGAATCCCTTTGGTCTGAAGCTCGTTACAGAAACGTAAGGCGCGAAGCGTCATGAAACACTCTCTCTCTCTCTCTCTCTCTCTCTCTCTCTCTCTCCCCCAAGGACAGAATGGAAGACTAGGCCCAGCCTAAATTATTTTCCTTGTAAAATAAAGTTTCTGAGTCTGGGTCTGAGTCTCTCTCTCTCTCTCTCTCGCTCTCACATACTTTCCTCCCACCCCCCGTCTCTCTCTCTCTCTCTCTCTCTCAATCTCTTTTCTGAAAATGGGGAACTACATTTAGTACAGTGAATTCCCCTGGAAGACGGAGTGTGGCTGCCCACTGGGCGGGATAATCAAAAACGGTCACACACGTAATGTTCTCAGCCCTAGCTGATGCATTTGTACCATAGTGTTCAAGTGCTTCGGCTGTTGGGATGATCCCTGGAGTCTTTTAGCCAGGCTTTGTCAACAAAGCACATTGAATGGCTTGCCCTCTTGGATTCCGCACCCCTCCACCCTCCCACCCACCCACCCCCACCGCCCTTGAGGAAAGAAGGTGGCAGAGTGGTTAAAACGTTTGCCTGCCAATTTCAATGCGTGAGTGACCCGGGTTCGAATCCCAGCCTCTGCCTTTCTTTCTAGTTCTACGGGAAAACCGAACTGCACGTCGATCGAGTCCTTCGGATGGGGGACTTCAAACGTTGTGCACGTAAAAATCCCATGGCAGTTAAATAAAAGTCGATAAGAGCAAGGGGGAAATTCTGCTGCCTGGTATGTACCACATTGATAGCTTGGTTTCCCAAGTCAGCCCCCTCCCCCCCCCATTCCTCACCCTCCCCTAACCCTGAAAAAATCTGTTGCGCTGCCCTTGCGGCGACACTCTCTCCAGGTGGGAGGAAGCCCAAATTTCACAGAGAAGTTTCTGTGACTATATTAATAATATATGCAAAATACGAAAAGAAAATATCCCTTTGTTGTTGTTGCTGAATAGGAATTGTTCAGAAATAATTAACGGGAGTAATTACATGGTGTGTGGGAGTGATCTTGCCTAATTCAATCGGTCAAACAGGGGAAATCACTCTACCATCAGCCATCGTAGCCTATCGACTCGTGTGTTTGAGCAGACATACGGCACTTCGAACACTGTGCATCATTCTAAAAATGTATGTCATATATATTTTAACGTCACATTGTGGAAGTTTTCTCAGTTTGTGGCCCATTGGCCAGCCCTAATTTTTCTTTAAAAAAATTTTTTTAATAATAATAATAATAATTGGCACTTATATAGCGCACATATCTAGAAAATTCTATTCATGGCGCTTTACAAAGAAATTACAAAAACTATTTAGCCTAAGTTGCTCACATTCTTGGTTTCAAAGACAATTGTTCAAAAACACTGTGCATCATTCTATTCATTTGACCGAGTAACGTCACATTGTGGAAGTTTTCTCAGTTTGTGGCCCAAGCCCTAATTTTTCTTTAAAAAAATTTTTTTAATAATAATAATAATAATTGGCACTTATATAGCGCACATATCTAGAAAATTCTATTCATGGCGCTTTACAAAGAAATTACAAAAACTATTTGCAAGTTGCTGACTCACATTCTGCGGTTTCAAGCTTCGACGCCATTGTTGCTTTGCTACTATGGTATTTGACCGAGTAATGGAGGTAAACAACTCTAATTTTCCTATAAAAAAATTAATGTTTGCAAGTCGCTGACTCCCATCCCATCCTCCCATTCGACGCCATTGTTGCATTGTTAATATGGTATTTAACCGAGTAATGCAGGAAAACAACTCTAATTTTCACGAAGTGCTCTAGCCTAGTTTTCTTTGTTGAAAATCGTCTATTAGTATTATGAGTTAGACCTCTCGGACACTAAATCGACAACCCTTCCATACCCCGCCTCACGGGCCAAATCCAGAGCGGTTTTCCCTTCCAAGTTGCTCTGACTCGCATCCGCGTTGTGATCCAGCAACCACCGCACCGTCTCAACCCTCTCCCCCCCATCCTCCTCTCCCTCTCCCTGCTTTCTGGGAGATCCGCATGCGTGGTGCAAGGGAGACCACCCGTGCCGGTCCGGCTCATGGACGCTGGCCCTCTTCCAGAGAAGGTCGTCCAGGAGGTGGCGCTGCAGGTGTCGGCAGGCGGTGTGCATGGGAGCCAAGCCATCGCTGTGGCAGTTCCGCACGTCGCAGTTGGGGTGCTCGAGGAGCCGGAGCAAGGTCGCCCGCCGCCCGTAGAGACAGGCTAAGGTCAGGGCTCCTGTGACGGTTTTCTTGGAGGCTGGGGTTTTGGGGTTGGGGTTTTTGTGTGTGTTTTTTTGGGGGGTGGGGTGGGGTTGGGTGAGGTGGGTGGTGGGGGGGGGGGTTCATGGAATGAAATAGAATGAAAAATTAAAACCACTTTGTCATTGTCATGAAATAAAATGGGAGAAATAAAAAAGGAGATGCGTAGCGGCGGAGGAGCCTATGCTTTGTTTTTTTAATTAATCAAGCATTCTTGGCTTGTCAAGCAATGTCGACACCTTCAAAACCTCTTTTGTCAACACTTTCAAAACCTCTTTTGTCGACATCTTCAAAACCACTTTTGTTTGAATCTAACCCCTTATGTTCACACCTTCAAAACCTCTTTTGTCGAGCCCAAACCCTTTTGTCGACACCTTCAAAACCTCTATTGTCGAGCCCAAACCCTTTTGTCGACACCTTCAAAACCTCTATTGTCGAGCCCAAACCCTTTTGTCGACACCTTCAAAACCTCTATTGTCGAGCCCAAACCCTTTTGTCGACACCTTCAAAACCTCTATTGTCGAGCCCAAACCCTTTTGTAGACACCTTCAAAAAACACTTTTTTCGAATCTAAGCCCCACCCCCACCACCACCACCCACCCGTCTCTCTCTCTCTCTCTCTCTCTCTCAACCTCCTTGTATACCTTGCTGCCGTGGTGACACCCCCCCAAGCACGTCTCCCCCGTCGGTGTTCAGGTCATCCTCCTCACGATGAGCCTCCTCGTCGTCAGAGCACCTGACGGGCAGGTGAGTGACCTGGGTCCACCTCACCCCCTCCTGCCATTCCACTGGCACAAGCTGCAGCAGCAGAGTCTTGATCTCTGCAGTTGAAAAGAAGGGTGCAGAGTGACCTTTTACTCAAATGGCTTATAATTATCGATCAATCAATCAATATTTATTATCCCCATTAAAATGAGCAAGGAAATCTAGTTTGCTGTCACATTAAAACATACAATAAAACACAGTGCACACAAGAAGTAACATATCACAGATATAAGATTATGAGTAAAGCTTATACATGCACAACGACACTCTGCTGTCTCTCTCTCTCTCCCTCTCTCTCTCTCTTTCTCTCTCTCTCAGTTTGTCTCTCTCTCTCTCTCTCTCTCTCTGTCTCTCTCTCTCTCTCTCTGTCTCTTTCTCTCTTTCTCTCAGTGTGTGTGTCTCTCTCTCTCTCTCTCTCTCTCTCTCTTTCTCTCTCTCTCAGTCTGTCTGTCTCTCTCTCTCTCTTTCTCTCTCTCTCTCTCTCAGTCTCTCTCTCAGTGTGTGTCTCTCTATCTCTTTCTCTCTCTCTCTCTTTCTTTCTCTCTCAGTCTGTCTGTCTCTCTCTCTCTCTTTCTCTCTCTCTTTCTCTCTCTCTTTCTCTCTCTCTGTCTGTCTCTCTCTCTCTCTCTCTCTCTCTCTCTCTCTCTCTCTCTCAGTCTGTCTCTCTCTCTCTCTCTCTCACATACACTACACACACCCTATAACACGCAAGTACTACTGCACCCAGATGCACACGCACGCTTCCGCATCGCTTGTGAGCACCACTTGCATACTTAATATGTACTGTACATATAAATACCCCAATTGTTACACACACACCCCTCCCCAAAAAACACACACACCCTCACCCAGTTCCATCCACTTTCACCCATCACTGGTTGACATTAACAGCCTGTGGAAAGGGCCAAAAGTACATGAGCTGTACTACGCAACGATTTTCTACAGTAGTACAGTGGTCGCCGCTTTATAAAAACCGCGGTTAATAGAGCCAGCCGCTTATTAAAGCCGATTTCTTACGGTCCGGATTTTTCACTATCTAAATGTTATGTATTAAAAAAAGCCGCTTAATAAAACCACCCTGCCGCTTATTAAAGCCACTTTTCTGAGAGAAATCACATAGTTTGTGACTAAAACTCACACGATTTTGTTCTTTTTTTTTCTCTTTTTTTGGCGTGAAAATATGTCACTTGTGTCACTCAAGACATATTTATGTGCACGCTCACGTGTATCACGAAGTAACTGAGTTTAGAAAAGAATGTCAGACAATAAAAACCATAACAAAAGTTCAACATCGTTTAAGAGGCCTTGTGAAGTTGTGTTTAGATTCAAGCAAGTGTAAATGACGAAAGAAAGTGTGAAAGTGTGACTGACGTAAACAAAAGAGAAGCAAAAAAAAAAAGAAATGTTAGAAAATGACGTAATCCTGGACCGCCGGTTATTAAATCCGCCGCTTATTAAAGCCATTTTTCGTCGGTCCCAAAATGGCTTTATAAAGCGGCGACCACTGTAGTAGTAGTGGTAGGGACAAAATAAGCTGTTAAGCTTTGTATATAGTCCCATCGTATACATAATGTATTACAATGAAAATGTGGTCACGGTGTATTACGGTCAAGTTTGTTAAAAAATCCTAAATCAATTGTCAAAGCTTCTAAACATATTATTTAAATATTTTGGAGAATCATCCAAGCGATTTTTGAATGTGTTAGTATTAGGTGCACAGATTAGAAGATTAATAGGTAACTCATTCCAGAAGTTAGCAACACGGATGCTGAAACAATGTTTTCTTATATTATTAGTATTAAACCTTTTAATAAAAACTTTACCATATGCATTCCTTGTTAGATTCTATTGAGGAGAATCAAAGATTTTTTTCCAAGACAAGTCAACTTGACCATTGAATATTTTATAGGCCTCAATGAGATCCCCCCTAATTCTTCTTCCTTTGAGAGAAAACGGGTTTAGTCTACTATAATAATCCATATTTTTACATCCCTTAACAAGTTTATAATCCATATTTTTACATCCCTTAACAAGTTTAAATGGAGTATTAGAATATCGTGGTACAGCTTAGTCCAGAGTCTTGATCTATGCGGTTGAAAAGAGGGCGCAGAGTGGACTTTTTTTTATATAACTCAAACAGCTTTTAATTATCACTTTTGGGCATTAATAGCCTGTAGAAAGGGCCAAAAGTAAACGAGAGCTGTACTACGCAACGATTTTCTACAGTATTGGAATATTGTGGTACAGCTTAGTCTTTCGTGGGAAGACTACGAGTAGGTCAATGCATTTTCTTCAGCTAGACTAGACTTTAGAATGTGTTTTCTAAAATAAATGGCAGACACACACCCTACTAACATAAATGCTAATAACTCTGGAACGACAAAAAGATATTGGAATGCTTCTTGCACTATTTAAAAAAAAGAATTGTCTGAAGTTTTCCAACGTATAATTTTCTCAGAATAATAATAATAATAATGAACATTTATATAGCACTTTACTCCCTTTGTAAGGAGATCAAAGCGCTTTACATGGACATTAAAACACAAATAAGTTAACAATTATACACATAAGACTCACTACAATCAAATCAAATATGCATCAAAAAAATAACATTATTTAAGCAAAGCCCTGTTCATAACCACAAAATTGGAAACAATATTACAATGCAGTGGAACCTCCGTTATAAGACCTTCACAAATCATCCAAAGTGAGGTCTTAGAAGGGAGGGGTCTTAGAAGGGAGGGGTCTTAGAAGGGAGGTAATTTCAATACTTACAAAGAGGGGCAATGTCTTGGAGAGGTAGGTCTTATGTGGGAGGGAGTATTATAATGGGAGGTCTTATAAGGGAGGTTCCACTGTATTATAAGAAAAAAACAGTCAGTTTGACACTCAATGTCCCTTTCGTTGTGCTGGGTCACGAATTATTACCTAGCTCCTGAGCCAAGAGTTCCTCCACGCGGTCAGCCTCCACCTCCATGAAGACCTCCAGCCTCTTGGTCAGACCCAGCAGCTTGAGCCTGAAGGTGCTGTAAAGGTCCTTCACCACCTTCCCGGGCAGCTCCACTTTGTGGATCTGCCTCAGCACCTGGAATGATGATGATGGTGATGATGACAATAATGATGATGATGGTGATGATGATGATGATGGTGATGATGATGATGATGATGATGATGGTGGTGGTGATGATGATGATGATGATGATGATGATGATGATGATGATGATGATGATGATGATGATAATAATAATAATAATAATAATGATGATGATAATAATAATAATGATAATAATAATGTTAATAATAATGATAAAATTAATTACAATAATAATAGTAATAATAATAACAATAATAATGTTAATAATAATAATAATAATGATCATAATAATATCATCAACATCACCACCACCACCATCATCATCATCATCATCGTCGTCGTCGTCGTCATTACCATCATCATCATCACCATCATCATCATCAGAATCATCATCATCATCATTGTCATGATCATTACCATTACCATCATCATCGTCGTCATAATCATCATCATTATCATCATCAAGAGACAGAGGACGAATTTGTACATTTAATAATAGTATTACATACACGCAAACGCACATACACTCACATACTCTCTCTCTCTCTCTCTGTTTGTCTGTCTCTCCTTCTCTCTATCGCTTGCTCTCTCTCTCTCTCTCTCTCTCTCTCTCTCTCTCTTTCTCTCTCTCTCTCTCTCTGACTTATTGGCCCATTGTGCTGCCTTAAAAAATAAAAAAATTCTTCCAAATAATTGTTCTCATTATTATCAATTATACCTGTGCGTACGTAATTCTATAAATTCGTATTTCAACCTGTCTTTATCATAATACCTGCTTTGCTACCTTTATGTTCAATTATGTATGTGTAATTTTATGCCTTGCCATGTTTGTATTCTATGTTAGTATATGTACCAAGGACAGATTGGAAGACTAGGCGTTGCCTAAAATCTTTATCCTTGAAAAATAAAGTTCAAGTTTTCAAGTTTTCAAGTTTTCTCTCTCGCATGCAGCCTGTAGAAAGCGCCAATTGCTGGTACCCACATGTCGTCATATCCGGCCACAAGGAGCACCATATTATGGGAGACCGCCATCTTAGTCCTTACCTTTTTTTGAAAAATGCCAGATCGATGCTGCGTATTTGGCTGTTCCAATTCAAAACTTATCTAAACTGTATTTATGACATCTGGATGTTTTCTTTACACATTTAGATCACATTTTCACTTTGTTTACACACAAATAAGGACTAAGATGGCGACACTTCCGTTGGAAGGGTCGAGATGCGCACGCAGGTGGGTTGGAGCCATAGTAAATGAGAGCTGTACAATATATGATGTTCTACAGTATTGGAACATCGTGGTAGAGCTTAAGTCTTTCATGGAAGACTATGACTCTCTAACTAGGGGTGGACATTTGCAACTGGCTCTAGAGCTGCAGCCAATGGGATTGGGTTGGCCTCTGGGGACCTTCCCTGATGCTAATTCTCCCCCTGTAATCCCCTTTGAGTCGAGAGAGTGGGGATGTATCTGGCCAGGGCAAGGCTTCTCGGTTCTCTACTATAAACAAATTGTAGCCCAGCCTGCCAGAAATAGCAGTTGCCCCCCCCCCCCCCCCCCCCCCCCCCCCCCCTGCTATCTGACAGACAGGCAAAACAACAACTTTTTTTTCCCTTCTTCTTCATCTGCGTTCTCAGCTCATATGGCCATAATGGGTAAGGTACGCATATGTCCGGTTTTCAGTCTTCACTGGTCTCCCCGCTACGTGTAGCCAACACATTCCGATTTCGGAGGAGCTCAAATGAGAAAAATTATTTGGAAGAATTTTTTTTTTTTTTTTAAGGCAGCAGAATGGGCCAATAAGTCAGAAATATAGTAGATGACAGGAAGCAAAGGGAAAAGGCAGAGTCAAAGAGAGCGACAGGTTAGAGGAAGTTACAAGCCACAGAACTTCCTGAAGGTGTGGGGAACTATTTTTTCACGAATGACACCCACCCCACCACCCAACCCCACGGATCCCGAAGGCGGAGAGACTCGTGGAAGGGGGCCGGAGGGGGGGGGAGGCGGGTGTCGTCCAGCTCCCGGTATGGAGGCACGAGGCATGCATACACCCACTGCCCCCCCCCAAATAGCCACCTTCAAGAAGAAGATTTGTTTACGAATGACCCCCCAACCCCAACCCCACCCCACGATATCCCCAATGGGGAGAGACTCGTGGAATGGGGCGGGGTGGGGGGTGGAGGGGTTGTCGTCTAGCTCCACGTATGGAGGCACGAGGCATGCATGCACCCACTGCCCCCACCCCCCCCCCACCAGCACCCCCACCCCCAAAAAAGCCACCTTCAGAAAGAAGTCCTGGATACAGTCGTGCATCATCTGGGTGACCAGGACCTCTGTTGGGGCGTCCTCCTCAGGAGCAGGGCTAGGTGGACTCGGGGGGCAGACATCCTGATCATCACCGCCCTCTTCGTCAACGGGGGTGGTGTTGGTGGGGGTGGACCAGTTGGTTTTCATTATCAGCACCGCATCCGAGGCTGGAGGAAGAAAGAAAGAAAAAAAAAAGAAGATTGCTATAGGCCTTTGCAACTAGGGTTATTAACGCCCTTGACAGTGAGAGTAATTGCCCATGCTGGTCAGTACTGACAAGGGCATTCACTCTTGCGAAAGGCAGCCATTTAGTGGCATTGAATAGGGGGTATTGGCGAGAGTTATCCCCCTGTCTGGTCAGTACTGAACCATCTTCCCCCACCCTCCAAGGGCATTCACTCTTGCAAAAGGTGTTCGTTGCAGACCCCAATAGAGAGCCCTTATGATTATTATCTCTTTCAATCCTGCAGACCGGTTTTCCGGTTTCAAAGCTTAATACCTTTCAATCCTGGAGAACGGAAAACCGTTCTGGAAGAAATAACTCCTTTCAATCCGAGAGACCGGTATTCCGGGATCGTACTTTGGACTTGCCGCAATTCGTGCCATCAAAGTACGTCATTTACCCTTGACCCAGCCCTAACGGGACTGTTTATGAATGGAATGTGATGCCAGACCCCCCAGCCGTTTACCCTTCCCTTTCCCCCACCCCCTCCTCCTTCCAGCTCTGTGGGAAAGGGGTCGTTTTGAGTGAATGCGTGTAGTAGGTGTGTACTGTGCACGTGGCAGTTTTTGTTGGTAGTGAAAATAGAAGGTGGAGAAAATTCTGATTCTGACCAATTTGACAGAAGAAGAGTGAGTTTAGTTCGTGGCAGCTATTGAAGCGCACATAGGTGGTGATGATGCTAGTGGTTAGATTATCAAAACTTACCTTTGTTCTACACTCGACCGAGTTTTGAGTGGATTAGGGGGAATTATGTCACACCAAAACCGAAACTAGGACGGAATTCAAACATCGATCAGGGCCTGTGTGTGTGTTAGACACATCAATGAAAGCGCAAGATTATTTTCAGTTATATTACTCTGATGAAGTGCTCAGTTCTCTGCTAGAATATACCAACAATAACACCTAAAAAAACGCACCGAGGAGCCAGAGAAAAACAAAGGTGTAGGTGACAAGCACACCTGTGTGTTGTGCACGGCACGACACCCCAAGTACAAGCATGCACACACTGGTGTCAGCTATACCAACACCCCTTCAAAACGTGTCAAACTACAATGATGTGTGAAAAGTGTGGTATCTGTGCTCCAAACAGCGTCACAGTGACTGCTTCAAGGTGTGTCACACACGTGTCACCTATGTGTGACATGTGATGTGATGACTGTGACAGGGGTACATACATGCGTAGATAGGGAACGTGAAAATATTATCTGTGTAAAAAAAAGTGTGCAAAATAGTGTGGTGCTTGTCCTCTATATATTTGTGTTGTATCCATATATAATCGTCAAAACAGACAATAAACTGTTGATGTGTTGGGGACAATTATGGTGACAATGGTGACACTTATCTGTGGAGTAATGACAAGCACAATGCATGGGGATGTACAGGAGGCATCGCTTGGTGAGTGCGTGCATGAAATATACAATTTGCTTTAAAAACACTGACCTGCATGGTATGTTTTATGTTAAATTGTAAACTTACCTGTTTTACACCTGTGTGTCATCTGTCATGTCACCATAATGTGTCAACATGGTCACAAACAGCTTCTCACATCAATTCCCTACACAACGGTATATGACATTCTTAGGTTCGTGTAATGTGGGTTACTGCCGTAAGTTTCTAAAATAAGTACCCCATTATCACATTTGTAACCCTCTATAAATCCAGGAATGAAGGGAATAGATAGATAATAGAAACATAGGAATAAGGGGAAGTAACAGTTAGTATAAAACCAGGAATGAAAGAGTTATTATGAATGAACATCACTGCGTTTGCCATGAGGAAAGAGTGAAAAATGTTAATTAGTTGAGACCATTGTGACTGGCACATCACTGTGTTGCCATGAGGAAAGAGTGAAAAATGTTAACTTTGTTGAGACCATTGTGACTGGCATAATTATCACTCTGTTGCCATGAGGAAAGAGTGAAAAATGTTAACGTGCTGAGGCCATTGTGACTGGGATATCACTATGTTGCCATCAGGAGAGAGTGAAAAATGTTAACTTTGTTGAGGCCATTGTGACTGGCATAATTATCGCTGTGTTTGTTTCCATGAGGAAAGAGTGAAAATGTTAAACCGTGTTTGGGACCATTGTGACTGGCACATCACTGTGTTGTCATGAGAAAAAAAGCGAAAAATGTTAACATGTGTTTGAAACCATCAGGACTGGCATAATTATCACTGTGCTGCCATCAGGAATTAGTGAAAAATGTTAAATTTGTTGAGGCCATTGTGACTGGCATAATCATCACTGTGTGTGTTTACATGAGGGAACAGTGAAAAATGTCAACATGTACTGAGACCTTAAGATCACTTGCATGTCACTTGCATGTCACCGTGTATTGAGAATATCAGATTAGATATTTTGTGTTTGCCCTTAGAGAACAATCAACAAAGAGCAGTTTTTCAACGAACGCTGTAAAAGCGCCTGCTACACCACACACGATTCGCTGTCAATGCGATGCGACTGTGACGACGGCGAGTCGGGATTCACGTGAAATTCGTGTATCGGGTCTACTTGTAAAGAGTATGAATAATATATCATAGAGCGAAAGTTGAAGAATCATTTTTTTTCAGACGGAAGTATTTCACAGCGAGTCATCCATCATGGACTCGCATCGTCACAATCGCATCGCGTTGACAGCGAATCGTATGTGGTGTAGCAGGCGCTTAGCTCTACAGAAGCTCAAGGATGGGGTGGGGGATGGGATGGGAGTGGGGGGGGGGGGGGTGCAAAATAACCAAACACTCTGAAGATGATTAGGTGTAAATAAGCCAAAAATATCAACCAAGGGTTTTTATGTTTATACCTGAACTAAAAACATACTATGAAATAGATTATATTGTGCACTGCATGGAAATGCATGTTGCGCAATTTTACAAAAAGTGGTTGACATAATTATAAAAACCAGGGCCTGTATTCACGTTGAGATAGCATGAGACTTCGCATGATGCTAACTTAGAAGCTCTTCCAATGTCCTATAGGATTTAATAGGACTTTTGGAAGAGCTTCTAAGTCAGCATGATGCTAAGTCTCATGCTATCTCAACGTGAATACAGGCCCTGATTAATTAAAATAACAGATGCATGAGATACCTGTACTTAACGTGTACATAAGGCAAAGAGGTGTGTGTAGTAATTGAATTGTATGTACCCTTATATTATAAGGAGTTCTAATCGTGGTTATTACCCGGCCAGAGGCCGAGGTATTGCGATCGGTTTGTGTGTCTGTGTGTGTGTCTGTGTGTGTGTCTGTCTGTGTATCGATTATCTTAAAAACTACCGTTTGGATTTTGATTAAAATTGGCAGAGGGGTAGACAGCTTGAAAAGGAAGCTTCCTTTCGTTAATCAACACCGTGCTGACCTTGACCTTGAAGTTTGACCTTGAAAACCGAAATTTCCTTCTTTGGGCTATGTAATTTCCCCCCAGCTTTATTTCGTGAACTAGTGAACAGAATCGCTTCAAATTTTGTGTGGTGGTGTACCATGGTGCAAGGAAGTTTGCATAAAAGTTCAGCTGTATCTTGTGAACTACTGAGCAGAATCGCTTCAAATTTTGGGCTATGTATTTTATGCGTTCTGTAAGGGTGGAAAGTGGTGTGTTTATTGGGGGGTGGGGGGGGGGGGGAGACAGGACATAACTCTGGCCAGGTTTGCATTGTCACAATGTGTTGCTGCCACTCGGCCATGCCCTTGTTGGCATTTGTGAACAGTTTTTTTAATTTTGTGTACTACATTCTACCTAATTGCAGATTATGGTCATGACTATGTTGGTAAACAATGAGAAGAAAAAAATCAACAACCAAAAAACAATCATTTACTCACCTTCTATTATCTGGTCAGACTGAGTGGCCATGTTGACCCTGACTTGACCTTCACCGGGCCCAAGGTCAACGACGGTGTGGGTCAAGGCCAGGTTCAAGGTCTTGACCTTTTCAATGTAGACGTCTCCGCCGGAAGTATTGAGCATACAGGGCACGGTACCTGTGTATGAAACTTCTTCTTCTTCTTTTTCTTTTTCTTCTTCTGCATTCCCAGACCATATGGCCATAATGGGTAAGGTACGTAACTATGTGTCCGGTTTTCAGTTTTCACTAGTCTCCCCGCTGCGTACAGCCGACACATTCCGATTTCGGAGGAACTCAAATGAAAAAATTATTTGGAAGATTTTTTTTTAGAAAAAAAGGCAGGAGAATGGGGCCAATAAGTCAGAAAGATAGTAGATGATAGAAAGCCAAGGGGAAAGGCAGAGTCAAAGAGAGTGGCAGATCAGAGGAAGTTACAAAACACATAATCTCCAGAAGGTGGGGGAACCATTTCTACGAAAGACCCCCCCCCCCCCCCCGGTATTCCCACGGGGAGAGTCTTGTGGAGGGGGAGGGGTCGTCCAGCTCCCCGCATGGAGGCACGAGGCATCCACCCACTGCCCCATGCATGGGACAAGCATGAAGAACGAAAAAAGAACGATACCACAGAACGACTTCAAAGAACAAGTAACTCTGGAGAAACTCTAGGGAGACGCAAAGAACAATAACCCTGGATATCGCGTTTAATCATATAATGTTTTTTATTCCCAAGTGGGAATATATCGATATGTCCCGTCTCTATGTGTCCCCGTCTCTATGTGTCCCCGTCTATGTGTCCCTGTCTCTATGTGTCCCCATCAGGTCTCTATGTGTCCCCGTCTCTATGTGTCCCTGTCTCTATGTGTCCCCATCAGGTCTCTATGTGTCCCCGTCTCTATGTGTCCCTGTCTCTATGTGTCCCCATCAGGTCTCTATGTGTCCCTGTCTCTATGTGTCCCCATCAGGTCTTTATGTGTCCCTGTCTCTATGTGTCCCCATCAGGTCTCTATGTGTCCCCGTCTCTATGTGTCCCTGTCTCTATGTGTCCCCATCAGGTCTCTATGTGTCCCTGTCTCTATGTGTCCCTGTCTCTATGTGCCCCCATCAGGTCTCTATGTGTCCCTGTCTCTATGTGTCCCCATCAGGTCTCTATGTGTCCCTGTCTCTATGTGTCCCCGTCTCTATGTGTCCCCGTCTCTATGTGTCCCCATCAGGTCTCTATGTGTCCCTGTCTCTATGTGTCCCCATCAGGTCTCTATGTGTCCCCGTCTCTATGTGTCCCCATCAGGTTTCTATGTGTCCCTGTCTCTATGTGTCCCCGTCAGGTCTCTATGTGTCCCCGTCAGGTCTCTATGTGTCCCTGTCTCTATGTGTCCCCATCAGGTCTCTATGTGTCCCTGTCTCTATGTGTCCCCATCAGGTCTCTATGTGTCCCCGTCTCTATGTGTCCCTGTCTCTATGTGTCCCCATCAGGTCTCTATGTGTCCCTGTCTCTATGTGTCCCTGTCTCTATGTGTCCCCATCAGGTCTCTATGTGTCCCTGTCTCTATGTGTCCCCATCAGGTCTCTATGTGTCCCTGTCTCTATGTGTCCCCGTCTCTATGTGTCCCCATCAGGTCTCTATGTGTCCCTGTCTCTATGTGTCCCCATCAGGTCTCTATGTGTCCCCGTCTCTATGTGTCCCCATCAGGTTTATATGTGTCCCTGTCTCTATGTGTCCCCGTCAGGTCTCTATGTGTCCCCGTCAGGTCTCTATGTGTCCCTGTCTCTATGTGTCCCCATCAGTCTCTATGTGTCCCTGTCTCTATGTGTCCCCATCAGGTCTCTATGTGTCCCCTGTCTCTATGTGTCCCCGTCAGGTCTCTATGTGTCCCCATCAGGTCACTATGTGTCCCCATCAGGTCTCTATGTGTCCCTGTCTCTATGTGTCCCCGTCAGGTCTCTATGTGTCCCTGTCTCTATGTGTCCCCGTCTCTATGTGTCCCCGTCTCTATGTGTCCCTGTCTCTATGTGTCCCCGTCTCTATGTGTCCGCGTCAGGTCTCTATGTGTCCATGTCTCTATGTGTCCCCGTCAGGTCTCTATGTGTCCCTGTCTCTATGTGTCCCCATCAGTCTCTATGTGTCCCCGTCTCTATGTGTCCCGGTCTCTATGTGTCCCCATCAGTCTCTCTATGTGTCCCTGTCTCTATGTGTCCCCGTCTCTATGTGTCCCCATCAGGTCTCTATGTGTCCCCGTCAGGTCTCTATGTGTCCCTGTCTCTATGTGTCCCCATCAGGTCTCTATGTGTCCCCATCAGGTCTCTATGTGTCCCTGTCTCTATGTGTCCCCATCAGGTCTCTATGTGTCCCTGTCTCTATGTGTCCCCGTCAGGTCACTATGTGTCCCCGTCTCTATGTGTCCCCGTCAGGTCTCTATGTGTCCCCATCAGGTCTCTATGTGTCCCTGTCTCTATGTGTCCCCGTCAGGTCACTATGTGTCCCTGTCTCTATGTGTCCCCGTCAGGTCTCTATGTGTCCCCGTCAGGTCACTATGTGTCCCCGTCTCTATGTGTCCCCGTCAGGTCTCTATGTGTCCCCGTCTCTATGTGTCCCCGTCTCTATGTGTCCCCGTCAGGTCTCTATGTGTCCCCGTCTCTATGTGTCCCCGTCAGGTCTCTATGTGTCCCTGTCTCTATGTGTCCCCGTCAGGTCTCTATGTGTCCCCGTCTCTATGTGTCCCCGTCAGGTCTCTATGTGTCCCTGTCTCTATGTGTCCCGGTCTCTATGTGTCCCCGTCAGGTCTCTATGTGTCCTCGTCCGCTCTATGTGTCCCCGTCAGCTCTCTATGTGTCCCCGTCTCTATGTGTCCCTGTCTCTATGTGTCCCCGTCTCTATGTGTCCCCGTCAGGTCTCTATGTGTCCCCGTCAGGTCTCTATGTGTCCCCGTCTCTATGTGTCCCTGTCTCTATGTGTCCCCGTCTCTATGTGTCCCCGTCAGCTCTCTATGTGTCCCCGTCAGCTCTCTATGTGTCCCCGTCTCTATGTGTCCCTGTCTCTATGTGTCCCCGTCAGGTCTCTATGTGTCCCCGTCAGGTCTCTATGTGTCCCCGTCAGCTCTCTATGTGTCCCCGTCTCTATGTGTCCCTGTCTCTATGTGTCCCCGTCAGCTCTCTATGTGTCCCCGTCAGCTCTCTATGTGTCCCCGTCTCTATGTGTCCCTGTCTCTATGTGTCCCCGTCAGGTCTCTATGTGTCCCCATCAGGTCTCTATGTGTCCCCATCAGGTCTCTATGTGTCCCCGTCTCTATGTGTCCCCGTCAGGTCTCTATGTGTCCGCGTCACGTCTATGTGTCCCCGTCTCTATGTGCCCCCGTCTCTATGTGCCCCCCTCATTGTGTCCCTGGTCTCTATGTGTCCCCATCTCTATGTGTCCCCCTCGTTGTGTCCCCGTCTCTATGTGTCCCCATCATTGTGTCCCTGGTCTCTATGTGTCCCCATCTCTATGTGTCCCCCTCGTTGTGTCCCTGGTCTCTATGTGTCCCCGCCTCTATGTGCCCCCCTCATTGTGTCCCCGACTCGCGAGTGTGTTGTGTGTGTATATATATATATGTGTATGTATATGTATATGTGTGCGTGTGTGCGCATGTGTGTATGTGTATGTATATGTGTGCATGTGTGTGTGTTTTTCTGTCTGCCTGCCTGTCTGTCTGTCTGTCTGTCTGTCTACAGTACCTTCCTCCGAGCGACATTTATCGTAGAACTGACGACCTGTCATGCAAAGGTTCTGGACCTTCCCTACCACCACCTGTGAACACATCAACAAACAGCGGTGAATACGAAGGACTGCACGTTCAGTTCGATTTTCCTGTCAAACTAGAAAGCAAGGGCGAGGAGGCCGGGATTCGAACCCGGGTCACTCACGCTGCAGTCACGCATTACATTTGGCAGGTGAACGTCTTAACCACTCTGCCACCTTTCTCCCTAAAGGTGCTGATTGATTGGCCAATCGCTTGATTGCTTTCTTGCTTGATTGAATGATTGATTGATTGACTGACTGACTGGTTGATTGCTTGCTTGATTGATCAATTGATTCATTCATCCATTCATTCATTCTCTCATTCATTCACTCTTTCATTCAATTAATCATTCACTCATCTATTCACTCATTCATTCATTCATTCACTTATTCGTTCATTCACTCATTCATTCATTCATGCATTAATGCATTAATTCATTCATTCACTAATTCATTCATTCATTCACTAATTCATTCATTCACTCATTCATTCATTCATTCACCGATTCATCCATTCATTCATTCACTCATTCATTCACTGATTCCTTCATTCATTCATTTACTCATTCATTTATTCCTTCATTCATTCACTAATTTATTCATTCATTCATTAATTCACTCATTCATCCATTCATGGTTCGGTCAGTCAGTCAGTCAGTCAGTCAATCAAGCAAGCAAGCAAGCAAACAAGCAAGAAGTAAATCAATCAAGCGAGCAAGTAATCAATCAGGCAATCAATCATTGAAACGAGCAACCAAGTAATCAAACAATCAGTCAATCAAGCGAGCAAGCAAGTATTCAAACAATCAGTCAATCAACCAATCAATCAATCAGTCAGTCAATCAACCAGCAAACCATTGGTTTAAATAGCATTTTATTTCTGAAAGTCACAAATGAAAATCAACAATGATCATTAGATAGGGCAACAAGAAAACCTTATATGAAGCCCTATCTTAAAGAAAAAAGTGCACAGACAATAATAGTGACGGACGGCCAAGCAGAGTAATGAAGCGCTATCTTAATTTTCAACCATTCAATCCTTCAATCAACCAATCAATCTATCAATCGATCGATGGATGGATCGCTCACTCACCTGGGGCCTGTGGATTCCCTCCCCGCAGAGGTGACACAGCAGGTTGGTCCACTCGTTGCAGGACGGACAGCGAACCAGCTGACCCCTCACTCCTCCTTCTCCTCTACTCTCCCCCTCCTCCTCCTCTACTTCACCTTCTTCTTCCTCCTCCTCTTCCTCTTCTTCTTCCTCCATCCTCTCCTGACCACCACCACCATCACCACCACCCCCTTGTTGGATGTCAGCAGTTGCGGTTATGATCATCGTTGTGGGTGTAAAGGTCAGGAGTTAGTTCGCATACCTGGATAGACAAATGCAGACATGATGAGATATTTTCTCTCTTTTTTATTCTTCTCCGGGACATGTCCTGATTTCAGGATACGTATGCAGAGCATAACAACATTTTGATGTAGCCTTGGTGTTCTAGCCTATGTCAATTGGTCTGACACAGCCTTAATTAAACCAAGGCAAAAGCTTTTCTCATAATTTGTGGATTTTTTTTTATAGCGTCAATTTGCTTGAAAAAGCTTCAGCATCTCCACCAGGGCATTGCCCCCTGGACCCCACGAGGGACGCATGACCCCGGTCCCAAGACCCAGGGTAACTAGCTAGTTCTCAGGAAAATTCACTTTCGTTTGATCTCAGGATTGTCTGACAATGGTTAATGGACTATTCAAACACGGTCTTCCCCGTGGGGATACCGGGGGGGGGGGGGGGGGGTCTTTCGTAAAATAAATAGTTCCTGAACCTTCTGGAAGTTTTGTGCTTGCAACTTCCTCTAATCTGCCACTCTCTTTGACTCTGTCTTTTCTCCTTTGCTTTCTATCATCTATACTATCTTTCTGACTTATCGGCCCATTCTAACTCCTGCATAAATGTTTTTTTTTTAAATCTTCCAAATAACTTTTTTCATTTGAGCTCCTCCGAAATCGGAATGTGTCGGCTGTACGCAAGCGGGGAGACCAGTGAAAACTAAAAATCGGACACATACATACCTTACCCATTATGGCCATATGGCCTGGGAACGCAGAAGAAGAAGAAGAAGAAGAACACGTGGTCCGGAGTTGTCGTTCTTAGCTCTTGACATCTGCTAGGTGGCGTTCTAATTAGATTTAGAGACCGCTTCTTTGTAGCAGAAACGCGACTCTGTCTCTGTCTGTCTGTCTGTCTGTATTTCTGTATCTCTCTCTCTCTCTCTGTCTGTCTGTCTTTCTGTCTCTGCCTCTCCGTCCCCCTTCTCTCTCTCTCTCTCTCACACAAGAAGAAGAAAGGGGGAGAGGGGGGGGTCATGAAAGGAGAAAGGGGAGGGTGGGTGTGTGTGGGGGTGTGTGTGTGTGTGTGTGGGGGGGTTACAGTGTTTCATTTCGAGGAACAGCATAGCGGACCCGTTGAAGTGTGTCCACACAAAAACCCCATGACAGCAGTTCACTGTTAGCGGTTGAAAAAGTAAAAGCTCAGAAAACGTGTGTGTGGGTACTGACTGACTGACGTGTTCTTTTTGCGATGTTTGCTTTGTATCGCTAGCTGTTATGTAGGCTTCTTCATTACACAACAGTCGTTTATAGATGGCTATGTCCCACCGTGGGGATACCGGGGGGGTCTTTTGTATAAATAGTTCCCCCACCTTGTGGAAGTTCTGTGCTTGTAACTTCCTCTAATCTGTCACTCTTTTTAACTCTGCCTTTTCCCTTTGCTTACTGTCATCTTACTATCTTTCTGCCTTTACCGGGGTCCATTCTCCTGCCTTTTTTTTCACGAAACGCTTTCAAAACAACATTTCTTCCAGCCGAAGTCGGACTTGCTGGGCCTAACTATTTCTTAGTTAGGCGCATAACGGCAGCATGATGCATTCTGCGCTCATAATGGACAGGAAATTGTCTAAGCGATCAAAGAAGAAGAAGATGGCTATGTCATTATAATACAGTGGCACCTCCCTTATAAGACCTTCCAAAAATCATCCAAAATGAGGTCTTATAAGGGAGGGGTCTTATAAGGCAGGTAATTTTAAAACAAAGGGCAAATGTCTCAGATAAAGTAGACCTGTCTTATGTGGTAGGGGTCCTATAATGGGAAGTCGGTTTTATAAGGGAGGTTCCACTGGATAACAAAATGCTGCCAAACCAGGGCCGGATCTAGTAGAGGGTGGGGTGCTTTGGGTGCTGCAGCACCCCCCCCCCTCACCCCCCCCTCGGCTGTTGGCAACGCTCTTAAGAAATTCTGTTCTGAGCTCACAGGAGATGCCACAAAACAGTTTTAAAATGTTGAAAACTCATTTTCGGACACAGGGCTTTGCCCCTGGACCCCACACCAGGGCTTTGCCCCTGGGCCACACCGGGGCCTAGGCGACCCTGGACCCCTGCCTAAAAACGTTTCAAGCACCCCGCCCTTCCAAAGTCTGTGATCCGGTCCTGCAAACATTGTAGAATGGGTCCTTTCTAATTCTACGCCTTTTGATGCTGCTTCGCATGTCCGGCCTGTCTTTTTGAGAGACACTGAGAGAACGATCGAGTGAGAGAGAGATAACTCAAAGTCAAACTAAAAAATGTTTTAATGTCAGACCTCCGGCCTATAACATTGAGGGTGTGCATAAAATACACACATAATGTAATAAATGAAAACAGGACAAAAGTGAATATGAGAGAGAGAGAGAGAGAGAGAGAGAGAGAGAGAGAGAGAGAGAGAGAGAGAGAGAGAGAGAGAGAGAGGGGGGGGGGCAGAGAGAAAGAGAGTGGTAGAGAGAGAGAGAGAGAGAGAGAGAGAGAGAGAGAGAGAGAGAGAGAGAGAACTTAGCTAGGAAACAGGAAGTGAAATAATAAAGTGAGCAGTGTCGCATGAAAATAGGTAGTTCGTAAAAATAAGTAGCTCGCTATTATGAGTCTGTATTTGCGACAACCACAAATTTCACTTTTTCTGTACTTTAACCATTTAACTAACCCTAATCCTATCCCTAACCCTAGAAAAAAGTGAAATTTGTGGTTCATGCTCAATGTCGCAAAATGTCATAGGTAGTGAGCTACTTATTTTTACGATCTACCTATTTTC
>JAGGCT020000252.1:0-20737 GCA_017654935.2 Phymorhynchus buccinoides | reverse complement strand
TTAAACCCCAGAGTGTCCACAACGCGAAAAGGGAATTTTCGGCCTAGACGCCTATTTCCCTTGTCTGGGTGTCCCCTATGTCTGTATTATTGTTCTCTCTCTGTCTCTCTCTCGGTCTCTCTGTCTCTCCTCTTCCTCTCGCTCTTCTCTCTCTCTCTCCCCGCTCTTCTCTCTCTCTCTGCTCTCCTCTCTCTCTCTCCTGTCTGTGTGTTGATCTTATGTCTAGGGTCCCCTATGTCTGTATTCTTGTCCTCTCTCTCTGCTGTCTCGCTCTCTCTTCTCTCTATCTCTATCTCTCTCTCTCTCTCTCTCTACTCTCTCTCTCTGTCTGTCTGTCTCTCTCTCTTTCTCTCTCTCTCTCTCACTCTCTCCTCTCTCTCTCCTCCTCTCTCTCTCTCTATCTCTACTGTTGATATGTCTAGGTGTCCCCTCTGTCTGTATTCTTGTCTCTCTCTCTGGTCTCTCTCTGGTCTTCTCTCTGTCTCTCTCTGTCTCTCTTGGCTCTCTCTCTCTCTCTCTCTCTCGCTCTCTCCTCTCTCTCTCTCTCCTCTCCTCTCTGATGTCTCTCTCTCTCTCTCATCTGTCTCACTCTGTCTGTTGTTTATATGTCTAGGTTGTACCCCTCTGGTCTCTATTCTGTCTCTCTCTCTGTCTCTCTTCTCTCTGTGGCTCTCCCTCTCTCTGTGTTAAGGGGTTTATTTGTCTCTGTGATGTCCCTACTGCCCCTCTGCTCGTAGAACCTGTCTCTGTCTGTCTCTCTGTTACTCTCTCTCTCTCTGTCTCTCTCTCTCTCTATCTCTATCTATCAGTCTCTCTCTATCTATCTAATCTTACGTTCACTCTACTTCAATCTACTCATACTCTATCTCTTCACCCCTGTGTATCCACCCCTGCACCTTCTCTCTAAAGCTAGTTTTAACAGCATTATTAAAATGTGCCAAAGCGGGGTTTTTTCTCTTTCCTTTGATAGCATTTAATGTTGGACTTCAGAAAATTTACGACTCATCGGTTTGCATCGTAAAACAATAAACACCTAGGTTTAAAATGAAGCATGCGTACTGCGCTTCAAACGTGCAGCAATTAGCTGTTTTCTTAATTTTGTGCTCGTTAATTGTTTAAAACAAAAATAAATAAAGTAACTAACAAACAAACAAACAAGATACGTTATAGAAAGAACTTCTCCCTCCCTAAGAAAAACAACACCGAAAGAAAGAAAGAAAGGAAACAAACAAACAAAAAAGAAAGGACCAGAAGGAAGAGAAAGAAAGAAAGGTATTAAAAAGGGAGGAAATGAAAGATAAGTTAAAGAAAGGAAGCAAAGAAAGAAGGAAGGAAGCAAAGAAAGAAGGGAGGAAAGAACGAAAGAATAAAACAAGGGGGAGGAAAAACACAGGAAGATAAGAAAGAACGCGAAAGAAGAAAAAGAAAGGAAAGGAAAGAAGAAAAGAAAAGAAAGAAAAAACAAACAAAACAAAGAAAGTAAAGAAAAGAAAGCAAGAAAGAATAGAAAGAAGGAAAACAAACAAAGAAAGAAAAGAAGATTACGAATTGAACATTAAAATTATAGCCCCTTCGACAAATAAGGCCGTGTCAGGGCTGTCACCGCGTTAAATCTTACCACGTATTTTAAAAAAAAATGGATTAAAAAAAAATACAAGGTACAAACAAAATCAAAGTTTTACGTGAAGATACTTTTGTTAAAAAAGAATCAAGAAAATCAAGAGAGGAAGAAATGAAAGACAAGACAGACAGACAGAGACCAGAAGACAGAGAAACAGGACAGGCAGAATCAGGACAGAGGAGACAGACAGACAGACAGAAAAAACGTAGGCCTTCTCGTTGGTGCGCGTCTCCTGTTTGCTGTTTTGTGTTCAATATTTGTGCGATTTGAAGACACACCCAACGCCCAGCACGATTAAGTCCCTTGGTTTCTTTGTCCTGGGTAGCTAGTGGAGAAAAATGGGGCGGGGTGGGGGGGTGTGGGGCTCGGTTGCACATCTTGACACCTATTTAACCTAACTCTTTTTCGAATACCTCAACCCTAACCCTCAGCATACCTAACCCTAACCCTACCCCCCACCCTATAAGACAGGAAAAACGACAACGAACCACCAAACTGTGACAAAATCGAGGTGTAGTTTGCCAGTACATTAGTGGGGGGGGGAGGTCGGGGGGGGGGGGGGGCGGGGGGTGACGGGTCAGGGTGAGGGGTAGGGTTAGGTTTAGGGCTAGGGTTAAGGTTAGGGTTAGTATTCCAAGAAGATGCAGGGCGGGATGGCACATCTTTGCCTAGATATTCACCGAGAAATGTAGGGTGGGGGTGGCACATCTTGACCTTTACTATCCAATTTCAAATTGAGGCTGATCTCTTTAAAATGATGTTTTGGTTTGAATTGGGGGGTTAGGGGGTGGCAGAGGCATTTCTATATGGGAGTCAAACCTGGTCAAAGACAAGATTTCTCACCAGCCGTGAGAGGGAAAACCCGTGAAACCCGTGACTTTTGACACGTGACCTGGTGGGTCTTTAAGACGGAGCTTTAGAAATTGGGTCTTAATGAAAATACATGTTGATTATCACTCTTTACTCTTGCCAATTGTTAACATTTCGTGACTCAGTTCCTGGTGTTTCACTGCCTTCGGGCATTGCCTCCAGGAGGCTCATTCCCACGATCTTCTATATATACTATTTCTGTCCGTTTCAGACCGGATGACGTTTTAAACTTTCTTTTTTTTTTTGGAATGTTAATTAGGAAAATGAATATTCATTACTGCAGGCAATGACAGCAGACGATATATTTTTTTTGTTTTTTAAGATTAAATATTTTTTTGGTCTGTCTGTGTTTTTCTTTCCTTGTATATATGTATTTGCACGTTTGGCGATCGTTTTTCTTCCGGAGTGTGAGTGAGTTTGTGGTCTGGTGTGTGTGCGTTGCCCTGTGTTTTTTTGGGTGATCCTCGTAGACTATGCGTGGCTTTTTTGTGTGTGTGTGTGGTGTGGTGTGGGTGTGTGTGTTTTGTTCCCACTTTGACCCTTTATGTGAGGCAATAGCCAAGCAGATACTATGTTTTTTGTTTGTGCTGGTTGTTTTTTTGTCTTTTGTCTAGTCTGTTTTTTTTCTTCTGATATAATATAGTTGCGTGCGTGTGTGTAGTGTGTGTTGTGGGGGGGGGGGGTGTATGTTGGTATGTGTTTGCGTGCGCGCGCGCTGCGTGCTGTGCGCACGCGCATGTGTGTGTATGTGGTGTGTGGTGTGTGTGTGTACAGTGTGTGTTGGTAGTTAGTGCACGTGTGTGTGCGTGCGTTGTGCGTGCGTCCGTAGCGTGCATGGCGTTCGTGCATGTTGATGTATGCGTGCGTGACAATGCGTTGTGCAAGAGTGGTCCGTGTTGTGTGTGTGTGCTGTGTGTACACTGTGGTGCGTTGTTTTTGAGTGTTGTGTTTGGGTTTAATTAATTGATGCGTGCCTTACGTTGTGCTGTTTGTTGTTGTGCGGGCGTGCGTGCGTGCGTGCTGTGCCGTGCGTGTGTGTTTGTGTGTGCAGGTGTTGTGTCTGTGTTCTGTGGTCCTGTGTCTGTGTGCCATGTGTTATCGGTTTGTCCAGTCTGTCAGTGTGTGTGGTGGTTGGCGTTTGTGTTTGTCGTGTTTCAGAGCTGGTCTGTGTCTGTCTGTGTGTGTGCATAAACACGAATTCTAGTTGTCTTTTAAAAACGAGCTCAAAGTGATCAACAGATGGGCTTTATGGGGATGCTCCCAACACGGCTGTGTTAACTATTACCTGACAGGTTAGCTTTCACTCGCGAAACAGCGTCAGATGGAACTCCGACTCTTCATTATAAATCGATTGTTATTTCTATAAACAGACATGGACAAGTACAGCAAACAACAACAACCAACAACAACAACAACGCGACAACATACAGTATTTATACGGCGCTTAATCTTGATAGAAATCAACTCAAAGCGCATACGGACGTTTAGCATTCAATAACGCATTTTCAAGAATCAAAAAAAAATGCAACACAAAGCGAAAACACACACACACACACACGTATCATATCATTAATGGTATACATCAGAAACAGACCTAAAGGCCAGAGAGAGAGAAGAGAAAGAGAGTGGAGCCTCAACGACAGGAACATACGACTAGAAGCGTGAGAGGGGAGGCTAGATCAAATGAGCCTCGCGGCTGCATTTTCGGCTGCAGTCTTCTTCTTCTTCTCTTTCTTTTCTTCTTCTTTCTTCTTCTTCTTTCTTCGTCTTCTTCTTCTCTTCTTCTTCGATCGCTCGGACAGTTTCCTGTCAATTATGAGCACAGATGCGTCATGCTGCCGTTTGATTGCTAGCGTCCTTCCCGAATGTCCGACTTATCGACACGGGCGGGCTTCAAACAGATACACGCATACACACACGCACACACACATCTGCATACACACGCGCGCGCGCTTCTCGCACACACACACACACACCACACACACACACACACACCACACACACAAACAACAAACCAGGCAACACACACACAGCTATCACACGCGCACGCACACACATATAGCCACACACACATACTACCTACACACACACACGCATTTTCCATTCACGCACGCACATACACACACACGCACGCACACCGTAAACACACGCACTGTGCACACACACACGCGCACACACACATGTTTTACAGCTTTAATTAATGTGTTTGTGGGGAGAAACAGACTAGACGTCTTACTGCTCATAAACGCACGAAATGGTGTAATATGTTCTAATGAGCTCCTCTTGTTCGCCCTCTTCTAGACTCTCCAACTCTCTCACTGTCTTTTTCTCCTCTCTCTACCTCTTCACAACTACCATCTCCTCTCTCCAAGTCGGATCTATTACTCTTCTCTTCATCTCTCTTCTCCTCTCTCTTACTCTCTCTCTAATACATTCTCTTGTCTCATCTTTTTCTTTTTATTCTCTCTCTCTCTCTTCTCTCTCCTCGCTCTAACCGACCGGCATCCTCCTACACATCTGCTTCTTCTGCTCCTCTCCTTTCTCTAAGTACTCCTCTCTATCTCTCTATCTCTCTCTCTCTCTCTCTCTCTATCACTGACTCTCTCTCTCGACTCATAGATACGACACTCACTGGATTATCACATGGCCTCGGTTTCAGAGGGATATGCGTCCGTAGCCCCACCCCAACAGCTGGTTATTACACCGAGTGAGGCCGTGTACGTGTACACAGATGACGCGGACATCCGATCCGCCCAATCCGTAAAATAAGTAAAAGAAAGAAGGAAAAGAATAAAAAGCGCACGTGTCAGTATTTCCCCCTAATCTGGATTTTTTGTGGGGTCTCTCCTTCTTTCTCTTACTTATTTATGGTTCGGTTCTCCGTGCGGAGCTTCCGCGCATGATGTGTCCCCACCCTAAGGATGTGTGCACATTAACAGAAACTTCCGTACGGAAAGCCCACCCACGTACTTGCAAGGTCAAGTCTGGAAGTAAGAGCTATGAAGGAGTGTGTGTGATGCATTACATACATGCATATCATACATACATTATATAATACATACAAATATTATTATACATACATACATACATACATACATAGCATACATGGCATGGCATGCTGCATCACATGCATGCATGCATACTACATCATACACATACATACGATAACACACATAAACACACATACCTACACACATACACATACATACATACATGCATACACAAGTACATACATACAATCATACATACATGCATACATGCATACATACATGCATGCATACATACATTCGTGCATGCACACACATACATACATACATACATACATACATAAATACATACATACATAACCACACACACACACATACACTACATTCACACACACACACCACACACACACACACACACACACACACACACACACACACACCACACCTCACACACACACACACCGGACTACACACATTATGACGCGCAAACCCAACCACATACTCCATCCGCTTATTTTCTTACTTTCCTTTTTACTTTTTTTTCGGATTGCGGACGGGTTTTTTGTGCGGAGGAATAGTTTTCGTAAATGTAAATGTGCACAAACCCGTAGGTAATGTTCCACAAGCGGATATTCCATGCGGAAAAACCCGTGCGCAATCCATAACTAGTGATACAAAAAGAACGTAAAAGCATTTGCGCAATGTGTCCATTTTCCCCTATATAACTTAAACTTTATCCTTCTTTGTTACACTTATCATACGTTCACACCGTAACGCGAACTTAACGCGTGTAATGTACACCCCCCCTATAAGCGTAAACATTTCACATTACTTTCTTGCACTTATTTAGGGTTTTCACGTACGGAACTAACTAGTCTTATGTGCTCCCGGCATAATTGCGTAAACTGTTATATCCTTCTTTCTTCCCTTACTTATTTAGGGTTTTCCGTACGGAAACCTCCATGTCTACATGTGAACCACGGCCTATAAGCGTAACTACATTTGTCCTTCTTTCTTCCACTATTTAGGGCTTTCCGTACGGAACGTATCGCGTCTAAGGTGAGAACCTAGCATATAAGCGTCAACTTTTTTGTCCTTTGTATTCTTTTTCCACTTATTATAGGGTTTTACGTACGGAAACTTACGAGTCTAATGTGAACCCGGCAAATAAGAATAAACAAGGATATAAGAGTTAATCTTGTATTATTTAGGTGTTTTCCGTACGGAAACTTAATTAGTCTAATGTTTCCAAGGACATAAGCGAAAACATTTTCTTCTTTTCACAGTACTATTGGGTTTTCCGTACGGAAAGTAAAGACGAGTAAGAATGAAAACACGGCCACTACACGCGTGACAAACGTCCCTGACGTTTCCACTTAAGTTAGGCACGTCCGACAAGGAATTTACATGTCTAATGAAAGAAAGAGGCCTATTGACGAACTTTATGACCTTTCACCTGTAAGCTGTGAAACTTCCGGTTTTAGGAAGGGATCTGTGAACTGTGTAATTGGTTGCGGGAGAAGAAAGAAAAGTACAAAGCATCGACATCTACTAGAATCTCTCTTGTCTGTTTGTTTGAAAGTGTGTCGGGAGACGAGTTGTCTGGCGAAGGGACGATTTGAAGTCTCCGGTCACCTCTGTTTTGTATTGAGTCATGCTAACCACGTGTGTCCGCGAGCTGTCGACCTTTCTTCTTTTGGGTTGTTTGAGTGATTATTTGAACCATTGAATCGAAACCGAAATGTTACGCCTGTCATAGTGATACATGGGTGTTTGTTTAAAACCAATTGGTGATGC
The DNA here is from genome assembly GCA_017654935.2 of Phymorhynchus buccinoides. NCBI lineage: Eukaryota > Metazoa > Mollusca > Gastropoda > Neogastropoda > Raphitomidae > Phymorhynchus > Phymorhynchus buccinoides. The sequence continues at coordinate 13,462 of JAGGCT020000252.1, read as the reverse complement.
ATAAAATTGGGACATTGCGGCAGATGAAAGAGACAGTTAATTGAGGAGAACGGAAGAAGTGGGAAGCATATTCTTAAATTTTAGTAAACACTCTAATGGCCAGCCACCATACAGGCCACCACCACCTTGACCCTAAAGGCTACAAATCGTGGAAAAACAAGTGGAACAAACAAATATGCCGTATGGGAAGACAGGGGGGTTAAAAAAATGCGCATGGGACGCGGTAAAGAAAGCACCGACCCCTAGAATTCATTTCAATGAAATATTAAGAGAAAAATGCATCTATGCAAATTTCTGCCCATGGACAAACGAGTAATGCTTCAGCACATTAACGCTCGTCTCATGGGCAAATGCGACTGAAAATTGCATTCATATTCATAGAGATAATTAGCGTGTGTGGGCTTCTATGTGTACCCGCACCATGCGCTGTTTTACCCCGTCTGTCCCCTACTAAACTTTGCATCCTTGCTTTATATGTGGCGTACTTTATTTAGAGTATGTCTGTACATTAGGCGTCGTCTAATGTGAATCCAGCAAGCAAAAGTATTTGTTTTTATTGGGTGTGTTTTGTTTTTGAAATTGAATGTTATTTGTATAAATAGATTTAGTTGTGTTAGGACTGTCGAGGGAAAAGGGAGAAAGCCCCGATTTCAATTGATTTATTTGAGCATGTCCCAGGCGACGCGAAATGTCTGCTTACGATGGCAAAAGTCATGCGTCTAAATGCCCAATCGATGTGTGGGGGTTATTAGTGTGGTTCTCCCGCCAGCATGTAGAATAAGTTTATAATGATTTTACAAATGATTGATGGAGCCTATCACTCTATTACATTGATTACCTTCATTATAATTTCGCGCTCATGGTACTATGTCTGGTGTAGGGTGTTCCAGTTTATGTGTGTCACGTTGGTGGTGGTGTGTGTGTGTGTGGGTGTTGTGTGTGGGGGGGGGGGGGGGTGTGTGGGGTAGGGAGGGCGGGCAGTGTGGGGGTGGGTGGGGGGGCGGGGGGGGGGGGTGGGGGGCACAAACCCCCACCTCAACGAAGCCTTTCCAGCATGTATGTACTGATCTTTTTAGAGTTTTCAACCAGAGAATAGAGGAGAGAGATCCAGATAAAAAGAGTAGTATCCTCAAGTGGTATACAGCCATGATGCGATGACCCGTTAGATAGAGATTTTATACCGTCATAATCGCAAGTTATTATTTAGTAAAGATATCATCAGAGGGGGGGATAGAGTAATGTCATGAGAGATTCATCTCCGAGAGCCCACCTGCTGTACTGGAGATCTACTTACTGTTGCAGAGATAGGCTATTCTTAGCGCGTGAAATAAAGCGACATTGCTTACGGGAGTGGCCCGATCTATAATCCGGCACAGACCCTAGGCCGAGTGAAGGTATTCTAGAAAGACCCTCTCTAGAGGGTTCGCTCGGCTTTATTAAGAGTAGATATCACTAGTTGGCATCCCAGAATCGCCTGTAACTGTGTAGAGAGAGGGGGGAGATAGAATGAAAACGACTCTTTATCGAGATACAGAAAACCTTCGCATCCCGTAACTCTTAGAGACATTTGCCCATTCCGCTATTCCCTTTCTCCTCTTTCTCATGCATCGTTGTCTGCGAGAGAAAGATAGAAAGAGAGCCCAATGGGGAGAGACACTACTCCACAGCCACTACAGAAAAACGAAAGAGAAACAGATATGAGCTAGATACCACTACAATAAGAGACGGGGAGATCGTGCAATCAACATCCCCCATGATAGGCTGCTCTCTACCTCATAATAGCCTCCCACTCCCCGCTCTTTTTCTCTAGAGACCTTATTTCTTATGGTATCCTTTTTTTTATAGTTTCTTTCTGGTGTTTAACCCCAACCATGAAGAAAAAACACACATAACTGTTGAGACAGAGGGGGGGATAATGTTGAATCGGCTACGCCTATGACACGTCTACTTCGAGGTGTATAGAGTACTCTTCTCTAGAGAGAGAGAGAGAGAGCAGAGACGCATATTGATTTTATCCCCCTCTCACCTTGGCTACGCTGTAGGCCTCAGCTCTATTACTTAGACAAAGGGGTAGATAGATAGAAGAGAGAGGGGGTGCTGGATTAGAGTCTGCTCTGAGAGAGGGGGTCTCTGGATCGCTACTCTGAAGATACTCTCCCCCTCCCTCAGAGAGAGACTGCCTACCCCTTACTTCCTAGAGAGAGGGGGACCTCTCCTCTCTAGAGATCGCTGGGGGATTCTTTTAAAAAGTAAGTAAGAGAGCTCGCGATAGAGAGCTCTAGAGGAGGACACCCTGAGAGAGAGAGGCCAAGGAGTCTCTCTCCCCGGAGAGCGACTCTCTCTTTGAAAGTCTCTGTTGCTGATTCTTAGAGAGATTATCTCTCTCTGTGTTTTAGACCTTAAGCAGCCTATCCCTCTCTCTGTTTCACGCGAGAGTCGAGTCGGCAGAGTCTAGTTCTCCCTCTATAAAAATTAATCTAAAAGGCATCTCAAAGACAGACAGTCTAGGCTGACTCGCTCGACAAGACAATCAGTCTAAATCTCAGCTAAATGCTAGATCTAAGATTCTATCGGGGGGGCACACTATATGTGCTGTACCCTCTCTCTCACGCTCTCACAAATACAATACAGAGTGTAGAAAACCATGTATGCTTAGCGCGGTACAGGGGATCGTGTCAAAGTAAAATTTCGTTACTCATACCTGGGTCGCACTGTACCTTTTCTCTCTCTCTCACTCTTTCACTAGGTCTCTCTATCGGTCTCTGAACGTGGAGTCTTTCGGATGAGACATAAACCGAGGTCTCTCTCTGTGCCTCTCTGTCTATCTCTAGCTATATATATAAACCCAGTGGCAACGAAAAGGCTATGTCATTTATGAGTCAGACACCCCCCTCCCCCTTTCTCTCTCTCTCTCACTCAGTCACATCATTCAAAAATCGTATCGCAAATCTCTCTCCTCTCTCTCTGGCGCGCTTTCTGGCTATGTCTCACGCGTTCTTTATCTAATATATAAACAATGTATGAGGTGCAGACCCGAATTTCAAAGAGACACCTCTGTGAGAGATAGAGAGAGAGAGAGAGATACCTCAACCGAGAGATACATACAGACAGACGGACAGACAGACCGGCGAGATAGTCGGAGCTGGCGGACTAGTTAGTTAGAGAGCATCCCTTTAGACTGAACGTGTATTCAAATGCGTGCAATGTAAGTTGGTTCAGTTGGACACTCGGTATACACATTCATGTTATTAGTGAATTTTAATCGGGACCCGGCCTGGAGGCCGAAGTATTGCGATCCGAGCATGTGCCTGTCAGTCTGACCGTGTCCCGATTTATCTTTTATATCTACTAATGTCCCTTTTGTGTAAAATGTGGCAGACCGGAGGACAGCTTGAGCAGAATTCTATCTGTCAGTTGGTTCACCCCTTTCTTACGAGAATGTTGAGCCATGACCGTAAAAGGGCGGCCATTTTCTTCTAGGTAATTACACACGTGTTTTATACCGTTAACTAGTGATCGTAGAGAGCGATTGGTAATGTTTTCACTCGTGGTCTGATGTGGTGTTTGTATGTTTGTATGTAAGTCCAGCTCTAGCGTCGTGACCGGACTGGACTTAGGGTCGCTCCAAATGTTGCATGCGGGTAGGTAGTAGGAAGATCTAGGCCAAGGGTCGATAATGAAGTGTTTATTGGGGGAAAGGTCAAGGTCACTGGAGCCGACATAACGCTGCCGCGCGGTTGGTGATTTTAGCAATGCTTAACGCATCTAGGCGATGCTTTTGCTGTTTGTTTTAAATTTGTTGTTCTTTTATCTTTGACATATTTTTTTGCAAACGAACTCGACGAACAATTAATACACAACCAAAAGGAAGTAAACACTGTCCAGTCTCATGAATGAAAACAAAGTCTCTCCGTGTGGATACCGGGGTGTCTTTTGTATAAATAGTTCCCCCCCCTCATCTGTCTCTTCTGTGCTTGTAGTTTCCTCTAATCTTCACTCTCTCCTGACTCTGCTCTTTCCCTCTTTGCTTACTGTCATCTACTATCTTTCTGCTCTACCACCGGTCCATCTCCTCTCTCATCTTTTCCGTCTCTTCTCCTTCAAGAAACACCTCTTCAGTCTTCCCGTCTCTCACACATCTCATCTCTCTCTTGCTGGGCCTCACTCGTTTCTCTAGTTAGGCGCTCTAACTCCAAGCATGACGCATCTGCGCTCATAATTGACAAGGAACTGTCTGGGCGATCTTGTTTAGAAGCCTTTTTCAGAAGAAGAAGAAGAGTAAGACCGACCTTGAAGAAGAAGCAAAAAGAAGAAGACGAAAAGATAGAAGAAGAAGGGGAACAAAAAGAAAGAAAGATTTTAAAGTCCCATGGATTCGTACATTATCCGGCAAACAAAAAAAGGCAAAACAACTGAAATTATTACATATACCCAACCCAGAAATAAATGATTTCTCGCATGCCTATCTCATCTCTGTTCATAACACCGATCTCTACTTATCTATCTATCAGATTTTGGCAACGAATTGGACGAACAATTAATACACAACTCAAAAGGAATAAACACTGATCTCTCATGAATGAAAAAAACCCCCAAAGAGAAACAGAAAGGCCCGCATGGTTCTGTAGCTTATCCGGCAAAACAGCTACAAAATGAACACCATTATACCCGCACCAAAATAATATTCATCATGCTGTGCCATTAAATGCCATAATAAGTATCTATCTATCAGCTGTAGTTTGTGAATCGGTAGTACTAAGATGCCTCGTGCCTGTATCTCCTCTCTGCATGCTCTGCTTCATAGAGCAAGAGCCCGTATCACTCTTCGGTTCGCAGAAGCCGTTCATCAGCCGTAAATTCGATGTCTCTGTATTTGCGCTCAGAAGGTTACTATCTATCGCTCTTCCGTTCCGGGGGAGACAGAAGTCAGAAGGTCCTCGCTCGCAAAACCAGGATCCTGTCGTAGGTACATACGCTCCCCTCTCAGGCTACACACGCACGCACCTCACGCTCGCGGCGTCACTGCACACACACACACACCACACACACACACGACACACTTCACACTCACCCTGACACTCTATACCGATCACACACACACACGCACGACATACAGCGCACGCACTACGCACAAACGACACACCACACACACAAATCAGGCAACCCGCGCTCTCGCTTCGCGGGCGCTCGCGTGCGCACACGCACACATCTCACATACACTAACACGACACACACGGCACGCTAGGCACGCAGCACGATCGCACGCACACAAGCTCACATACACAACCACGCACGGCACGAACTCACGTACGCACGCCGCACACACTCACGCCGCCGCGCGCGCGCGCACAAGAGCACACACACACCAAAACATGAATAAAGAAGACTGATATTAGGCCTAGTAGTATCTCGACGCTTTTCCTGCGAGAAATAACGATAGCATGATGATAGTACCTTTAACGTGCACGAACATGGCTTTAGAAATGTGAACACACTTTACAATACCGTTAACGTTATAATCCCAGATACCGCCCCCGTGGCCGGCCATTGAACTAAGTTAATCAACAATACGACACTAGCCCCTAGTGAAAAAGAAAACCCCCCATAGAAATCTAGGTTTCAGTGCCAAAGAGTGGCATTGCTCCTCCCTCCAGTCTAGTGTCTGGAAGGTGTTATCACGAAATGAATTCTAAAGGCTAACAGTACATTCTGGCATTTAACTTAGTGGAACGATAGGACCTATTATCAGTATGGCATTTTTTTGTAATAAACCTTCAGTAAATTATTGCACACTTTGTCCAGGCAGCTTAGCTTTATCTTTTGTTTTAATTCCTAGCGCTTCCTACACGCGGTTTTGGGGGTGAATAAATAAATAAATAAATAAATAAATACATACATACATGAGTTGATTGATTTATGAGAGTGAAGTACATACATACATACATACATACATGCATATGTATGGGGGTGAGGTACATGTGTACATACATACATGTGTACATGCATCCATATGGGTACATACATACATACATACGTACATGGTACGTACATGTAATACATACACACATACATACACATACATACATACATAGCATGCACATACAGTACATACATACATACAGGAAGTACATACATTACATACATACATACATAACTACATACATACATACATACATACATACATACATACATACATACATACATACCATACATACATACATACATACATACATACATGCATGGCATACATACATACATCACATACATACATACATACACACATACATACATACATACATACAGGTACACACATACATTACATACCACACATACATACACACATACATACATACATACTACATACATACATACATACTATACAACATACATGCATACATACACATACATACATACGATACATACATACATAACATACATGCATACACCATCAACATCACACATACGATACATAGCATCATACTACTATGCATACATGCATACATATACATACATACATGCTACATACATACTACATACACACACATACATACACACAAGATACATACACACATACATAATACTACACTACAACATACATACACCCACACACACCACACACATACATACATAACATACATACATACATACATACATAACATACATACATGCATACATACATACATACATACATCATTACATACATACATCATTACATACATACATCATTACATACATACATCATTACATACATACATCATTACATACATACATCATTACATACATACATCATTACATACATACATCATTACATACATACATACATACACACGTAGATACGTCTGTCTCTCCCGCTCTAAACCCTCCTCCTCTCCCACTCTCCCCGCGTTTTGGAGGGGGATTTTTAATTGTTTCTATTCAAAATATGCCCCTAACTATTCAAGTGATCGTCGAGTCGTTTTGTTTGTTTTTTTCCCTTATTTTGTTGAGTCCCTCTTCTCTCATCTTCTCTCTCAGTCTCTCTCTCTCCTCTCTCTCTCTCTCTCTCTCTCTCTCTCTCTCTCTCCTCCTCTCTCTCTCTCTCTCTCTCTCATCTCTCTCCCCCCCCTCTCTCTCTCTCTGTTTTGCCGTGTGTCTTTCGTTTATGCTTACACTTGTATGTGCGTGTGTTTGTTTGTGTTTTCTTTTGTTTTGTTCTTGCGTCTTTAATGTGTGCGTCTTCTCTCTCTCTCTCTCTCTCTCTCTCTCTCTCCTCTCCTCTCTCTCTCTCTCTCGTCTCTCTCTCCTCTCTCTCTCTCTCTTGCACTCATGCGTTTGACTTTTTTTCTATGTTTTGCAATAATTATGCGTTACGTTATTTATCTTGCAGCCGCGAAAATGACACAGCGCCGATTAAATGTGTCAAAATATTCTATTTTGATGTTGACGTTTTTTTGTAGCGCCAGTGCCAAGGTCGTGTATTGGGGGGAGGGGGGATGGATGGAGGCAGATAAACCCCGCTGATTAGCTTTAAGCTGATGAGGCACTAGTCTATTTATAAGGAAACATAATGATTTTATAAGTTGGTACCTGATACGAAATAGATTGAATTGGTTTCGGGAGACTCAATGAATGGAAGTCCCGATGTGTCGAGTAGTGTCAACTTTCGTCTTTGTGTCAGTAATGTCGTCCTTAAGTAGACACGAAGGACGTAAGCTTAGTAACGTAATTCACAAGTCATTGGCCGTCATAACAGTGTATCAGGCATAATTATTTCATAAAACAGTTTCTTCCATTCTTCTTCTGCGTTCCCGGGCCATAAGGCCACAATGGTTACATGCGTGTCCCGTTTCGTTTTCACTTGGTGTCCTCGCTGCATTCAGCCGCGCATTCCGATTTCGGAGGAAACTCAAAGGAGAAAACTATAGGATGATTTTGTTGTGGTTTTGCGTTGGTGTGTGTGGTGTGTGGGTTAAGGCAGGAAATGGGACAAGTGTCCGAAACTAGTACGATCACAGAGCAAGAAAAAAGGGAGATTCAAAGCGAGAGACATATTTGAGAGGTTACAAGCACGAACTTCCAGAAGGTGTGTGTGTGTGTGTGGTGGGGGGGGGGGGGGGGGGCTATGGCGAAAGACACCCCCCCCCCCCCGGTATCCCCACGGTGGATCATAGATAGCTAAGCATATAGTTTCACTTATGCAGATATGAAGTGTACCGCTTAGGCCTATTACAAAAGAACCCTGCATGATTTCCCCCTGAGAAAATTAGATGTGCCATCTGCCTTCTAAACTTTGACCTTACCCCCCCCCCTCCTCCCGCGCTCCCCCTCTCCCCACCCCCTCTCAGTGTGGCTAATAATCATACATTTTCACATATCATTATCTCTCTCTCTGTCTGTCCCTGTCCCTCTTCTCTCTCTCTCTCTCTCCTCTCTCTTCTGGTTCTTCTCTCTCTCTCTCATCGTCGTCTCTTCTCTCTCTCTCTCTCTCTCTTTTCTCTCACTCATCCTCTCCTCTCTCCGCCTCTCATCTCTCTCTCTGGATCTCCTCTCTCTCTCTTCTCTCCCCCCCCTCTCTCTCTCTCTCTCTCTCGTCTCTCGTCTCTCCTCACTTCGCTCTCTCCTCTCTTTCCTCCCTGTACAATATATATTTTTACCACCGCAATCACGGGTAGAGAGCGGATTGGTATGTTTTTCAACTCGTGTCTGAGGCGGACTATTTTGTAGTTTGTTGTATCCCTCTCTAGCGTTTGAACGATAGTACCTATGATGCTCAAAGTTGGCATGCGGGTGAGGTAAGTGGAGAAGTAAATAAAAAAAAAAGATAAAAAAAAAAATAATAAACAACACAAACATACATACAATAAAACGTGGTAAACACAAAAATAAAAAAAAAAAAAACAATCCACGAAGTCTTAGTCATGTGACAGGTCGAAGGTCATGGAGCTGCGAAAATAAAAGCTGCGCGCGGCTGGTGATTTAGCTATCTTAAGTGCGCTCTGTTGCTTCTAGTTTTTGTATCGTGCTGCTTGCACGGTGTTTGGGGGGATATTACCTTTCTCAACTCGCGTGATTTTGCTCTATCGCGTGCTAGTTAAGATATACTAGGTACTGCTGCTACTGATTATGAATGTTGTTGTTTTATGACGAAATTGTTGGCGCCGCATAGTACTCCTGAATAGCTCTGGTCAATCAGCTGTATTGCTAGGATTATTATATATTATTATTTCTTATTGTTGTGGGGGTCGGGTTGCATTTTTGTCCGGCGAGGTCTTTTATTGCCATCAGAGACAGAACGATTTGGAGGGGTAAGGGGGTGGGGTGCTTCCGCTAACGTGTTCCGCTAGTTCTTATTTATTCATTCACAAATGTTTAAGTGTTACCGTACGTATCCATCTCTACGAGATGAGTCTTACGGTAACGTATGTCTAACATCGTAGATAGGAAACGACGCGGTCATTTGCATTACAGCGAGCGTCGCGTACCGCTGCGAGATACGAGAAATCCGTGCAAGCTCGTCTTGTACTAGCTCGCTACAGCTACCTCGAGTTTATTTTGCATCCGAGAAAAAAAAGAAAAAAAGCTTTTTTTTAAAATACCCTTCGCGTGTCCTGTATGAGTCCATACATGCATATAGTACTTCCGGTTATATAAAAATGTCCTCGCAACAGCCGGGTAATACAAAGCTTACTAACTTCAGATAAATGAACTTAGAAAACAAAAGCACATATTAGTGCATGCAACCTCCCCCCCCCCCACTTACTGGGGGAGCCAAACATCAGTATATTGGTCCTGAGAGGGCTATACTAAAACAAGTAATGATGTCGCAATATTGTTAGCTAGTCTTCGTCTAATTCTAGGCTGCTTACGTGTAGATTGACGTGGTGACTAGCTCGTGTACGTGCGCTGTTTGTCAGACGGGGGCTTTATAAATTTTAATGTAACCTTATCTACACTGCTTGGTTCGCCTCGTTGTATAAATATTTTAAAAAAAGACAGTCAGTGGTAGTTGATCAAATATGCTAGATTGTCTGTAGAGTTTGTTAAAGGCACACCTGTATAAAAGAGTGATCCAGAGAGAGAGAGAGGTATGGACAATCCGCGTCTCTCCTAGCTGTGGGCTTTCGCCTGCGCCATTTATTTCCTTCTTTTTCATTTGTAAGTGGTGCTTCCTCATGCTGTAGCTACCAGAGTGGCTAGGACACTGACATTTTAGAGCGACTGCTTGCTTTAATATTATAGTACCATTCCGCGCTGGCTTAAATGCGAGCAGGAATTAGGCTATGCTTGTGGAATTCGATCGAGGCGTTGCGTGTAGAGATGGCAACGACAGGGGGTGGGTTAGCGCTACTTTCCCAATCGAGAGAACGCTTATAATAATATGTCTTACAGCGGAACTCCTTCCTGCAGCGGCTATCAGTTATGCATATATATATATATAATCATAGCAGTCGTAAGCTAAACTAGGACGTGACAGTAATATGAACACGGTCACTGCTGATTTAATGAGACGAAAACAATATTTTCGCGGGATTATTATGGGTTATCATTAATGCTAGCTGTGTAGGTAGGGATGCCTTGATGCAATACAAAAAGAAGAGTAGAAAAACATATATCGATCAGCGTTTTACGATGTTCGTAGTGGGGATCGAGACGTCCATGCAATACAATACAAGAGAGACTCAGTACTATGCCGATGCATAAAGAGGGCTTCATTGTTATTATATACAAGTCTTATATATCATGTGGACGGTATCAATAGCTCGTATCGAGGTTTACCGAGCGTGGGTTACGTACACTTATCTTATATTGTTAAAAACTTCGGGACTTACTGGTGTTGCACTGCGCTCGGGGAATGCATCAAGTATTGTTCCTAGACTCATCTTGTATTTACAAGTGGGCCGCTATTAGTGTGTCTTATGACTCGAGAGGCGCGTAACACATTTTCTATCTAACCGTATATGCGATATGACTAAGCAAGTATAGAGCTGATATATTAAGCTTCTTTCTGTAGTTCGTAGGAGCTGAATATTAACTTTACATCTTAGCTGTAGAGCAAGATATTACTTTCTCTAGCTTGTAGGGCATGATTACGTTTCTTCTAGCTTTGTAGAGCATAGCTGAGTAGAAAGTTAATATTGCTCTAGCGTAGCTAGAAGGAAGTATTATTGCTCTAACGAGCTAGAAGGAAAGTATATTGCTCTAGCGAGCTAGAAGAATAGTTAATATTGCTCTACTAAGCTTAGAGTAAGAGTGATATGGCTGCTGAGGCCAAGCTAGCAGCAAGTAATATTGCTCTATGACTGAAATTCTAGTAAGAAAGTTAATATTGCTTTGCTAGCGAACTAGTTAAGAAAGTTAATATTGCTCTTGACAAGCTAGAAGAAATTAGATATTGGCTCTTAGAGCTCCTCTGAAGACAGTATATTGCTCTACTAGAGCTGAGAGAAAGTTAAATATTGCTCTGCGAGCTAGATAGAAAGTTAGATATTGCTCTACAAGCTAGGAAGAAGTTAATATTGCTCTGATGGGCGAGCTATAAGAAAGTTATATTGCTCTAAGGCGAGCTAGAAGAAAGTTAATATTGCTCTTAAGAACGATCTAGGAAGAAGTTAATATTCTCTACACGCTAGAAGAAAGTTAATATTGCTCTACGAGCTAGAAGAAAGTTATATTGCTGCTACAGGTCGAGAAAGTTATATGTGCTCTACAGAGGTAGAGAGACAGTTAATGTTGCTCTACCTCTCTTAGAGTAAGTTAATATTGCTTCTACTCTAGAACCAGCTTTGAAGAAAGATTATATTTTGCTCTACGAGCTGAAGAAAGTTATATTGCTTCTGGCAAGCTAGTAAGAAAGTTGAATATGCTCTACAAGCTAGAGAATTGTGCGGGAGTATGGCTCTCGTTGTTTTAAAGCGCTTGAAAATCCAGGTTTGATAAGATATCCCTTTCACATCTACGGGGCATTCTATTTTGAACTTTCGAAACTCATTGCTGCATTCTACGCTTGCAACGTCCTGAGGATTGGCTTTTAAGTCTCTCACGCAGATCGCGTGTCAAAATCACGGGTTTCACGTTTTTTTCCCAGTCATATTTCTGGAAACAATCTTGTTTGACTAAGTCTGACTCCCATCCACACGGCCCCAAATCAACAGAAACATCAGTTTAAGAGCAGCCTCAATTTTAAATTGGGGAAATTTGTAATGTGGGTCACAGCAACCCAGAAAAAAAACCAATGCTTAATCGTGTGCGTCACTGGGCTTTAAACGTTTCTTTCTTTCTGGTTAAACCTTTGTTTAACGTTTATTTTCTCGTCGCCTTCAGGTACCAGCATAGTTAAACATTTATGCTGGTGTACGCACCATACTAATTCATTCAACTAATCATCGATCAATCAACCAATCAATCGATAACCAATCATCGGTTCCAATCTTCCGTTTCGAACTTTGTAGTGGAAATAACTTGTAGTAGGAGTAGTAGTATAGTATTAGTAGTAGTAGTAATAGTTAGTATAGTATAGTAGTAAGCAGCAGCAGCAGAAGCAGCAGCAGCAGCAGTAGTAGTAGTCAGCGAGCTCCGAACCCTCTCTGCTTTCAACTAGCTCAAAATCCCCTGTTCCCCCGTCATTAAAGCTCCGCTCGTCTTTCTCTTTCTCCCTGCTTTGGTCTGTTTACTGCTGTAGTCCATTTATGTGATCCGTGTGTGTATCGCTTTTGTATTTCGTTTTTGTTGGATGAGTTTTTTAATGTTCACCGTGTGTGTGCGTGCTTTGATATTCTAATTAAGATTCATCCGTATAAATACTGTATTTTGTTGTTAATGTAATACAAAATATTTTTACTTTAAATTTGTGTTATTTTTTTCTGCTTCTTCTTGACGTGTTGTAATAGTGTTTCTTCTTTCTTGATCATTTTTTGTTCTTTCAAAATATTGTAAAGCGCTCAGATGATGATTTTATTTCATCGCAGAGCGCCATATGGGGTCTGCAACGACACCTTTCGCAAGAGTGATGCCCTTGGAGGGTGGGAAGATGGTTTCAGTACTGACCAGACAGGGGTAACTCGCGCCAACTAACCCATTTGATGTCACTAATGCTGCCTTTCGCAAGAGTGAATGCCCTTGTCAGTTACTGATCCGCAAGATCATGCTCTCCACTGTCCAGGCGTTATAACCCTAGTTGCAAAGGCCTTGCAGTCTTGCCTTTCTTACTGCAAGACTGAGTATTTTCATCCTCTATCGTTGGCTATATTTATCCTAATTTTTTCAGGCATTTACATAATTAAACACATGCATTCATAATGTAGAAGATAAAGGCAAGACGGAAAAAGAGCAATGACGCAGGACTGTGAACAATGCTCCGCGGCTGTTGTGTGTACTGCACTACTACATAGGGGGGGGGGGGGGGGGGGGGGGGGGGTGGGGGGTGGGGGGGGGGGGGGGGGGGGGGGGGGGGGGGGGGGGGGGGGGGGGGGGGGGGGGGGGGGGG
>JAGGCT020002528.1:0-20088 GCA_017654935.2 Phymorhynchus buccinoides | reverse complement strand
TTAAAGTGCAAAAGGAAGGAAATTATTATAAAAAAATAAATTTAAAAAAACATGAATTTACACGCACCTGTAAAGTCTCCTCCTCTACTAGAGCAAGGCGGCATAAACACAAAAGCAATTTACAACAACAACAATAGAGCCTTAGGCACTCATTCTCATATTCACATTAGGTATTTTTACAAAGCATCAAGCATATTCTTTTTAAGTGCTTTTTTAAACGTTTGTTTTGAAGGACACGATTTTAGAGAATGAGTGTGTGTGTGTGTGTGCGCGCGCGTGCGCGCGTGTGTGTGTGTGTTGTGTGTTTGTGTGTGTGTGTGTGTGTGTGTTGTGTTGTGTGTGTGTGTGCGCGCGCGCGCGCGTGTGTGTGTGTGTGTGTGTGTGTGCGTGTGCGTGCGCGCGCGCGCGCGCATGGCGAGGGCACTAAGCAAGCATACAAACAAACATACAAATAAACAAACAAAAACCAACTGAAACTCTTGATTTCAATGATGATAACATTGCATTATGCATATATGAAAACTACATGCAGAGGATGTCAACAATAATCGACGTGTCAATAAAAATTCTACCACTTAGTGAACAATCAATCTAGTATCCTAGTCGTGTAATCATGAGTGCATCATAGACAGTCCACACGGGTAGTGGTATGTAAATTAGACTAAACTCCCCAAACGATTGGCCTCATTTAGATATACATACTGCTACCCGTGTTGACTGTCTAAGACGCACTCACGATTACACGCCCTTTGGCCTCGCCACACACCATTGACATCACATTTCACCACCCTGCACCTAGTCAACAGCTTGTTTATAAACACATGCGGCATGCTCTTAGTAAGGGTCGGTGTACATCTCGTGTCCTGGCTAATACAAAGCATCTGTTTTGCTTCATTCCGTGTTTTTCTCACACCTTCTGCCATGTCATTCGCACCGACTGGCATGCGTTGTGTACGCGTTGGGTCTGCTGTCGCCCATGTTGTTGGGGTCTTGGGGAAGGGAGACCAAAAGAAACAGACCTGCTAGCTTGTGTGCATAGCCTGTCAGCGAGTCAAAAGCAACAAGGCGTTGTCAGACGATTGTCAAACATGCTGGGTCCTCGGTAGAACACAGATGGACACCGAGCATAAGAGTCTTTATACACAACCTTCTGTTTTCTTTCCGTAACATTTTCCTTTCCATTTGTATATGAAATATGGGTAAAGGTAAAGATGTGCCACCCCCCATGCATTTCTCGGTTAATTGTATTTTTCCGTTTTTGCCTTTCTTACCATACATAAAGCTGTATTTTAGGAAATTTTTTAGCTAATTACCTTTTGGGAATACTAACCCTAACCCTAACCCTACCCCTAAACCTAACCCTACCCCCCACTATGTACTGCAGTACACCGCGATTTGTCACAGTTGTGGTTCGTTGCGTTTTTCCGTCTTATACGGTGGGGGGTAGGGTTAGGGTTAGGGCTAGGGTTAGGGTTAGGGTTAGTATTCCAAAAAGGTTATTAGCTAAAAATGTTCCTAAAATACAGCTTTATGTATGGTAAGAAAGGCAATAACGGAAAAATACAATTAACCGAGATAGGTAGGAAATATGTTATAATTATCGTTAGAAAATACCAATCAAGAGTTTGAGAAAAAAAATCAAAATATTTTCCTCAAAATTAATGTTATAGTTTTATTTTTGTACAAACAATATTTAAGCAATGAATTTTTTTTTTTTAAAGACAAGTAGGCCTAACACTGTCTAAGAAGCCTTGATAGCTCAATAGGTAAAGCGGCGCGTCCGCAAATCAGTAGGTCGCGGCATTCACCTCTACACACGTCCGTGGTCACGGGTTCGAGTCGGCCCCTCTCTACTTTTTTTTTGGGGGGTGGGGGGTAGGGGGGGGGGGGGGGTCATCATCTGTTTTAAAGGAGAGGGGAGTGGGCGGAAGGGAGGGGGCACCACCACATATTTTTTGGTCTCTTTTCTTCATTATTTACATCTAACCAGTTCTTCTTCTTCTTCTTCTTTTTCTTCTTCGATCGCTCAGAATTATGAATGCAGATGCTTCATGCTGCCGTGCGGAGCACGGGTTTATCTAGTGTAGTTATACTCTCAGTGGGCTTGTGTGTGTATGCATGTGTGTGTGCGCGCACATGCGTTTATGTGGTTTTGACAGTAACAAACAGAGAAAGAGACATTTTGTGGGAAGAGCGGTATGTGGTAACGACAGTGTGTGTGTGTGTGTGTGTGTCACGTGTGTGTGTGTGTGTGTGTGTGTGTGTGTGTGTGTGTGTTTGATCCTACACATGTGCATATTTAAATCTATATTTCATCCAAGGCCAAAGCCAAGTGCAAGAGCATGTAAACACACACACACACGCGCGCGCGCAGCGCATGCACACATTCACACACACATGCACACACATGATGCTCATAAGAAAAGTCACGTGGTGAGTGTATACAAGTTGGTTTGTGCGCACACACTGTGACCGACAGAGATAAAGAGATAAAAAATAGAATAGACGCGATACACAGAGAGAGAGAGAGAGAGAGAGAGAGAAGTACAGGCTTAGCCAACGAGCTGCCTGCGAGATTATATACGGGGACCGCGTATTTCAACATTACGAACACAAACAAGATAAATTATGTCTTAGCCTATTTGCCAAGCGTTCATAGAATGCTTTTATTTTCCTTTTTTGAAATCTGAAGGATGACAAAGATATGTTGTTCACAAAGGGGGGACAAATCTATTTGTTAACAAAAGCATTACTAGATTTTTTTAATATTTTGGTTTACAGACTAGATTAACATTATGTAATCTTATTTCTTGTTTAAATTTAGAGACATCCAAAACACTTTTATAACCTATACATGTTGTACAACTGCAGGCTTACTATTTCTTCTTTGCTTTCAGCGCTGTATAAGTGTCTAGTGGGACAGAGCAGCGTAGCCTAATTCAGATTCAGATTAAGGTTCAAGTGTCATGTTGGGGCCTTGCCCGGAATGATCTAATGAGAGACTTAGTGCGATTTTTCTCACGCCAGAGGGCATGACGCTCGTGTGGGGCTAATCCTATCTATATTATTAGTTGGGGATAAAGAAAGAGAGAGAGACAGTGAGTGGTCCTACCATCACTCTCTCTCTCACTACGCCCAAGTAAGAAAATCGCGTGATAAGCCCCTAGTGCATTGACTGCCCTCTGGCGTGACAAATATCGCCATAGGTTGACCATTGCCACTATTGAGGCGATGACCAGTCCAGATAAGAAGCAATGGGGTGGGGGGGGGGGGATCTATCCGGAGCAGCCAAGGAAAGATTTCCACCCTCTGGGGTCCACTTGTATGAAGAGACCATCACAGTTATCATGATTAAAAAGTAACCATGTTGATGTTCTTGATTGTAATGCCTTTTCAGTTGAAGTCACCAGACAAAGTTAACACATAATTATTATTTGTGGCTAGGTCTATCTGTGCCTGTATTTAAAAAAAACTACAACAAAATCTTTATATTAAAAGCCAAGTGTGTGTGTGTGTGCGTGTGTGTGTGTGTGTCTGTGTGAAACACAAAACGGGCCTTATAACTCCGACCGAATCGCTTCAAATTTGCTATGAGCCCTAACGGGGTGATGGCAACGGCAGCTGTGTCATTTGCGCGGTTTGGCAAATGCGCGAAACGAAACGCATATCCGCCGGCCTCTCGGCGCCCGTATCTCCAGTATTTCTGGACGGATTGCCTTCGAATTTGGAAAGTAGATGACCGGGTCCGGGGACGATCGATGTGCCAAACCGGAAGCGAATCGATTTTAAAACGCGCGCGATATACGCCGCTTCACCTTTTCACAAATAACTCCGCTGTTTCTTAACCGAATCGCTTCAAATTGGATGCCATGCTTGCTGTGGCCGGGGCAAAGGCTGGCAGCAAATTTGAAGTGAATCGGGAGAGAGCGTCACTCTCAGAGCAGCGCCAACGTGAAACGGGGCCTTATAACTCCGCCGTTTCTTAACCGAATCGCTTCAAATTTGCTGTACTCAGCGTTACCAGTACTTGGCGTTACCATTACTAGGCGTTACCGTTACTAGGGAGAGTGCATCACTCTCAGAGCAGCGCCAACGGGAAACGGGGCCTTATAACTCCGACTTTTCTTAACCGAATCGCTTCAAATTAGCTGTACTCAGTGTTACCAGTACTTGGCGTTACCGTTACCGTTACTAGGGAGAGCGCGTCACTGTCAGAGCAGCGCCAACGGGAAACGGGGCCTTATAACTCCGCCGTTTCTTAACCGAATCACTTCAAATTTGCTGTACCAGTAGGCGTTACCGTTACTAGGCATTATCGTTACTAGGCGTTACCGGTACTCGACGTTGCGCTAGTAAAAAAATAAAAACACAAACAAATATGCAGGCGTGCCAACACACGCACAGAGAGAGAGAGAGAGAGAGAGAGAGAGAGAGAGAGAGAGAGAGAGAGAGAGAGAGAGAGAGAGAGAGAGAGAGAGAGAGAGAGAGAGAGAGAGAGAGAGAGAGAGAGAGAGAGAGAGAGAGAGAGAGAGAGAGAGAGAGAGAGAGAGAGAGAGAGAGAGAGAGAGAGAGAGAGAGAGAGAGAGAGGTGAAATACAAATAAAGATGACGTGTAGGTTGTCGGTTATGCATAATGAATAAACCTCTTTTTTATAGCAAGTACTTATTGCATGGAACTGTTTTCATTTATGAACATTTTCACTGAAAGTTTATGCATTCGAGATTTGTGCAGTATGAAGGGCCATAGATACAGAATGAAAATGATATGACATGCAAAATAAAAAAACACAAACCCAAGCTTGAAATGGTAATCTCCATCTCCTTAACACACTGACATGTTTTCGGCACAGAAGAAGAGACATTCACCAAGCCAGAATTTCTTTGAAGTAAGGCTGCTTTTCACATTCAGCGATAATCACTGGATGTGTCTTTATTTTGATAGCAGTCTTGCGTTGCTCGTATTTGTAGTTTTTACATTCAGCGATAATCACTGGATGTGTCTTTATTTTGATAGCAGTCTTGCGTTGCTCGTATTTGTAGTTTTTACATTCAGCGATAGTCACTGGATGTGTCTTTATTTTGATAGCAGTCTTGCGTTGCTCGTGTTTGTAGTTTGTATTTACGGAGTAAAAAAAAATAAAAAAAATCCTATTACAAAATACAGTGGAACCTCCCTTATAAGACCTTAAAAATCATCCAAAATGAGGACTTATAAGGGAGGGGTCTTAAAAGGAGGTAATTTTAATACTTACAAAGAAGGGCAATGTCTCAGAGAAGTAGGTCTTATGTGGGAGGGAGTCTTATAATGGGAGGTCTTAGGCCTATAAGGGAGGTTCCACTGTATATATATATATATATAATTTCAAATTGCTGACTGAATAGCTTATTTGCTGTGACAATTGGCACACAGCATTTTCAATACATTTTAGAAATTAGTCTTCATTTATCGAAATTTGAAAAGTTCCATTGGGTTTTGGAGCGATGAAACTTGTCCCCTCCATGCACGCTACAAATGTGCATGGGAACCAATGATCTGTTATATGTCTTATGTTGAGCCATGTAGCAAGAATCAGAGACAAACATAAACTAGAGCGTTAAGGCGCTAGACCACCAGCCTCGCGGCAGCATTTCGAACCCACTAACCTTGACCTTTGACCTATGACCTTGATTTCCTAACGCGGTCTAGATAACCTTAGTACCTATCAGCAAGCAAAATCTGAGTGTCCTAGGTCCCTGCGTTCAAACGTTATCGTGCCAGGAGCTCGGCAGCATTTTTGCCTCCAGTGACCTTGACTTATGACCTATGACTTTCATTTTTTAATTTGGCCGAGATATTCGTAGTAATGTTACAGTGATAATAATAATAATAATAATAATAATAATAGAATAATACTGTAAATTTAGGACGCACTTACCTCCTGATAAAACCTGGAGCTCAAGGTGTTTGCAATTACAAATAGTTAATAGATAAAAGGCTTCATTAAAGCGTCATAAAATATTTACATACCACTCTATTCATAAATCGACACATGCACACGCACGCACAGACATAACCAATTATCTACGCATCCTCCCACCTGCACAGAGAAAACCACACCTATAAACACCTGTACATGACCACGCGCATACATCACGCACACAAACGTAGTCTCTCACTCCCCTCACCCCTCGTCTCACACCCACCCACACCACTCACATCGCGCCCCCCACAGCCCCCCTCCCTCCCCACACAGCGAAAACATCAGAGAGAGGAGCAGTGTACAAGACAAAGAGAACTGGCCCCAATACATATTATTATTATTATTATTATTCCTTTTCTTCTTCTACTTGCCCTCTGGAGTAAGTGCTTATGATATTGCTCTAATAGGTACATAGAATAAATTATATGTTTACACTAGATTTATAGCATGTCTACTACTTTAGATGTATGGCCCTCCCAGGAGGGTCTCCGTATAGGCTATCTTAATATTTTGCATTGCGGAGTCATGGTTGACAGACGTGGTTCCAGATTCCGACATGCATATGCCCAACTATAGTGCCTATTAAGAAGGGCCTTTAAGGCCCTTCTTAATAGGCCATTCATTTGGATCACGATCCTGGTTCGCAGGGTTCGACGAACTCTTGATCGTTCGTTCAAGAGTTCGTCATCAACTCAATGTGTACATGTATGCAAACCAAGGCTCATGTACAAATGTTTCAGCACACTACATAAGTATTGCTTTGTGGCTATACATACACACTTGTGAATGTTTTGTTACAGTTAGCAGTAAAGAGATATTCATTGAGTAAAATTAACAACAAAATATTTCATTAAAAATTTGGAGAGATGCATATATATCCCAGTGATGGTGGAACAAAAATGAGTGCGAGGAAACATGGTGTGAGTCAAACAAACAATTTAAACCTTTTACTTTTCATTTCATCTTCTATGGTGAAGAGAGAGAAAAAGTAGGAGGTGGGAGGAAGGAAAACAGAAGTACAGGCTTACTGGGTACAACTACATGTATACAAAAACAAGGCTAATTTAATTCATCAAAATGGTGAAGACCAAGCAAGAAACAGTATCAAAGTATGACTAAATTTAGTACTTGTAACATTATGTCATGAGAGAGAATATGAGTGGACAGAGAGACTTGGCACATTCTCTATGTTCTGTATGCCAGGCATGGTAATGGAGGGAAAGAATTTTTCTCTGAAAATATTATAGGTTTTGAGGAGATGTGTCTTGGTGTAATCAGTGGATTATAAAAGCCCTTTATGGTGATCAGAAAGCAGTTGCTCTTGAAAAGAACATGTAGAACTGTTCAAACTTGGGGAAAGAGCATTTTCTTCAAACTTAAAGCCCCTGCTGAGATTTGTTTTTTTGCATTCACTTTTCTCCAAATTCAGAGAATTCTCTGAAAAGTACAATGTATAGTGTATAATTATGTTGTTGTTATGAGCTGTCAATCACTTTCTAATAATAGCAGTTTTTTTGTTTTGTTTTTAAAGTTGTTTAGACTAGTGGATAATGGTGTGTGTGTGTGCGCGCGTGTGTGTCTGCGTGCATGCGCCCGCACGCGCGCGCGTGTGTGTGTATGTGTGTATTTAGTAATGTACCGAGGATCAAAAGGTGATATGACAAAATGCCCTGAGACCAGAGAAACTAATAGGACAATGCCATGCCCTTGCAGAAATCAATAAGACAAAGTTCATGGATCTTTATTAAAAAAAATTCAGACATTTTGTCCTGACAGTGAAAAACACATGATATTTCAATTTTAATCAGTCATTGTTCTATGACCAGGGCCTTGGAACATCACAGGTATGTGTGCGTGTATGTGTGTGTGTCAGTATGTGTGTGTATCAGTGTGTGTGTATATGTGTGTGTGTGTGTGTGTGTGTCAGTGTATGTGTATGTCAGTGTGTGTGTGTGTGTGTGGCACATGCAGACAAATGCTGGCTTTTAATCTTGTCAACTGTCAACTGTTTTATTGTTGTTGTTTTTGTGTGTGTGTGGTTGTAAATTCTTGACATTACAAAACAACCACAAGATTCTCAAGAACAAATCCGAATTCTAAAATACAAATTATTTATTGGTATCACATAACATTAGGGCACATTAGGGCACATGATCAGTGCAATATAAACTGAGTGATTGATTGACATGGTCACAATTTTTACTTGTGTCATTTCTTCCCCATTGTGGGTAAACACTACAGCTGTTCTGCAGGAATAATTCTGCTGAGAATTGTTAATTAGCTGCACACTATGTCAATCACTGGTTGTCAATATGTTAATGTGCAATCTTGCATTGTTTTGTGTCAATACAAGTCAATGTTAACACACTATCTTTCATTCCCCCCTGCATAATAAATAGCCTTGGTGTAGGCATATTATAGTGTAGTAGTACAGCACTGTAGCTTTTATTTGTACCCTTCAAAATAAATGTAGGCCTATACCTTTTTTGTGCAAGAACACACATTATGCCAATATTTACAGATCACATCCACACCCAAACACCAGGAAGAGAGAGAGAGAAAGACTGAGAGAGAGAGAGAGAGAGAGAGAGAGAGAGAGAGAGAGAGAGAGAGAGAGAGAGAGAGAGAGAGAGAGAGAGAGAGAGAGAGCACTGATATAGGCCTAGATTTGACAACTCCATGCACAGCCTACCATTCACAAACTGACAAAGTTGTCAGAATACATTATCTGTAGGCCTAGTTTGTGTTAGAATCAGAGGTTAGAATCAAAGGTAGACCTAATAATTATCTTTCAGCCGAAGCTGTGTTCCTTTCGTTTCCACACGATCCTCTAGACTAGTATCATTAAGTATCTCCTGTGTGTTTCTCGGTTCATCCTTACACACACGTGTCTTTCACACCATCTTAAACTTATTTTGATTGCTGATCATTAATATTTTCCCCAGTCTGGTGTTTGATCTAGCGATAACGCGGTAGGCCTAGGCCTAAGCCGAAGAGAAAGTGAGAAAGTCAAGAACGAACATAATATTTATGACATAGGCCTGCTGACGGTAAACCCGAAACTCATCATGTCGAGTGTTCTCACGGAAACAGTCGAGGATACCGAATCCAAGCAACGATAACTCCTCCCGGCACCTTTTGACGTCAAGTGATTCTTTTCCATAGCTGACTTCGAAGACAAGCTTGATCAATATATCAGTTTAAATGATCGTTGAAATCCATATAATCGCGCTGTTGTGTGCAGCCATCTTGAATAATCTGACCTGACGACCAAGACAACTTCCGCTGAGTTCGTGGTGACGTATGCATCTCATTATAATTCGATTAAGAAGTAGGACAAAAGTTTGTCAAATCATCCAAACCTCCGAACTTGTCCGTACTGATCGTAATGGTTTGATATTCCTATTCGTACACGATCACATGTCCGGCGAACCAGGATTGACGAACTAGAGTTCGCTCAGTTAAGAACGGGCTTAGGTACACCACAAGAAGTTAAAGGGAAAACAACCGATCCCAGGGATCGGGTCTTTTTCGCCAGAAAAGCTCTGTCTCGCGGTGGCTCGCACAATAGGGAACAAAGAAGGGCGAACCGTCTCTTGCGCCAGCTGTGATTCAAATGCGGCGCGCGCTCAGCGTTTCCCCTCTTTTATACTCCGGCCGTGCCTTTAACTGGATAGTACCTATCCGCATGTAACATTTTGAGCGTCCTAGGTCCCTCCGTTCATTCGTTATCGTGTCAGGTGCTCGGCAGCATTTTCGGCGCCAGTGACCTTGACCTTTGACCTATGACCTTCATCTTTGAACTGGTCCTAGATATCTTTAGTACCTATCCGCATGCAAAATGTGAGAGTCCTAGGTCCCTCCGTTATCGTGCCAGGTGTTCGGCAGCATTTTCGGCTCCAGTGATCTTTGACCTATGACCTTCGTTAATCATTTTAAAGTATTGAATAAGTTTGTGTCACTTTCGTCTTTCCTTGAGGCTACACAAACATGATTCCTTATACAGCTGTTGATAGCTTGTTCCTCTAACAGCACAAATTACTCCCTTCAAAGTTTTCCCAAATAACATCTGCATAATCGAAATGTGGTAGAATAAACGACTTATATAGGTTAGGTTAGGTTTAGGTTAGGTTACTATGGACTAAAAGCATAGCCGTTATGCTTTCAAGCGTCCCATCCTTAATAATATGATTTGTAACGTACAAGATTTTATATGCCTACATAATTTCTAAAGCCTTCCTGTTAAGTTTTTAAGTTTTTAGACAAGAAACCAGCATAGCAACTTTGCTAAGTATGCTATTGATATGGAAATCCCATTTACAGTTGTTTAGTAGTATTATGCCTACATGTTTATGTGATGCTGTACTTTGTAAATATACATTTCCAAAATTTCCAGTAGGCATATTATCACCACAATTTTCTGAAACAATGCCCCAAATTACTACATTTTTTAAAAGGCAAAGCCTTACAACTATTTGCGAGAGATGACCACAAATTACTACAATTTTCGCATGAAGGCCTCAAAATTACTACCATTTTTGGAACGTTCGTGTTATCTCTTCAACATAGTATATCACAACCTCACGGCTGAATATTATTACTATGTTTAGTACTCTGCATATCTTTTTTGATCCCTTATCTTTGTCTGTCTGTCCATGTGTCTGTCTGTCTGTTTGCCCCATTACAATGTCGAAACATCAAGGCCCAATAATATTATTACAATTGTCAGAACTCTCTCTCTCTCTCTCTCTCTCTCTCTCTCTCTCTCTCTCTCTCTCTCTCTCTCTCTCTCTCTCTCTCTGTGTGTCAAGGACAGAATGAAAGAATAGGCCCAGCCTAAATTCTTATCCTTGTAAAATAAAGTATCTGAGTCTGAGTCTGAGTCTGAGTCTCTCTGTATCCATTTTCTCTGTAATCACAGCGCGTGGGTCATTATACAACGAGACCATAATAATAGACATATACGTGACTTCTACATATTCACATAAGGTCATGAAATTGACCAATGTTGCTGTACTTCCGTGGCACATTCCTGTAGTTTTCTACTCATTCAAATAACAACAACAACATACAGTATTTATACGGCGCTGAATCTTGATAGAAATCAAATCAAAGCGCACACACACGTTAGCATTCAAAGCGCTTCAAACACAAACGCAATACAACGCGAACACACACAGATAACATAAATGGAATATAGCAGAAACAGACCTAATGGCAAGAGAGAGAAGATAAAGAGAGAGGAACTTTAATGATGGGGGAACAGGTGGGTTTTGAGGTTAGCTTTGAAAGCAGAGAGAGTCGGTCGCTGACGGAGGGAGAGCGGAAGTTTGTTCCAGGAGGTCGGTCCCGAGACAGCAAAAGAGCGCCGACCAACAGTTGAAAGCTTATACCTAGGGATCTGGAGAGAAAGAGTGTCAGAAACTGAACGTAAAGTGCGAGCTGGCGTATAGATGGAAATATTGTCACAGAGGTAAGATGGAGCAGCTTTATGAATAGATTTATAGCAAAGTGTGTTTAATTTATACTCAATTCTGTCTGCGACAGGAAGCCAGTGCAAAGAACGCAGAAGAGGGCTAACATGATCGAACTTTTTCTTCCTAAGGACAAGACGAGCAGCTGTGTTTTGAATACGCTGGAGACAAGATAGAGAAGAGACTGATAGGCCAGAAAGGAGAGCATTACAGTAGTCAATACGAGATAGGATGAGGGAAGTAACAAGCTTTGCTGTGGCTTCATCTGAGAGGTATTTACGAATATAGCCAATGCAACGAATTTGATAGTAGCAGGACTGACAGGTCTGAGTCAGGAAACTCTGCATGGAAAGAGTATTGTCCAAAGTGACACCTAAGTTTTTGACTGAGTCTGAGAGGGGAATTATATTGTTACCCAGTTGGATTGACTCTATGGAAACAGAGGCTAGTTTGTTTTTTGTCCCTACAAGCATTGCTTCGGTTTTTTCACCATTTAATTGAAGTTTATTTTGAACCATCCAATTTTGAATATCAATATAGCAGTTGTTACTTTCTGTAAGAATGGAATCTAGATCTTCAGGGGTTGTACTGTTTTGGAGTTGTGAGTCATCTGCATAGAAGTGATGTTTCATGTTGTGCTGGTCGATGACATTGGCAAGAGGTGACGTATACAAAGTAAACAAGACAGGACCAAGCACAGACCCCTGGGGGACTCCACAAGAAAGCCTAACCTGTTCAGACTGACGACCATTGACCAGAACTGATTGAAAACGATCAGAAAGGTAAGAGGAAAACCAAGAAAGAGCAGGGCCCTTAATTCCAAAAGTATGTTCAAGACGAGACAGAAGAATGGAGTGGTCTATGGTATCAAAGGCAGCAGAGAGATCAAGAAGTGTCAAAAGAGAGATTTGACCAGCATCAGAAGCAAGTAAGAGGTCATTGACGATTTGAACAAGGGCTGTTTCTGTACTGTGGTTGGTTCTATAGGCAGACTGATAAGGATGATGAAGATTGTTTGAGGATAGATGATCGTTAAGTTGTTTCAGGACAGTCTTCTCAAGGAGTTTGGAGAGAAAAGGGAGGTTAGATACAGGTCTGTAGTTTTTCAGATTATTAGGATCCAGATTGTTCTTCTTGAGAAGGGGCCTTACAAGAGCGGTTTTGAAAGCAGAAGGAAACACACCTGAAACTAAAGAAGAATTGATGATGTTGGTGATTGATGGCAGAAGGTGTTGATAGATTTGTGAGAAAAGAGAGGCTGGGATGGGGTCAAGATCACAGGATTTAAAATGCATTTCTTTCAAAGTAGAAAGAACTTCGGTCTCAGACACCGGCTTGAAAGAGAGAAGGGGGACACCAGTGAATGATGGGTCTGGAATAGTTGGTTGAAAAGGCATGGAGTCGATTTTTGATCGTAGATCGATAATCTTGGTGGAGAAGAAGGAGGAAAAGGTTTCTGGCAGTTTGTCAGGACTGATATTTGATGGCAGAGGACTTGATTTCTTGTTGCCTAGGAGATCAGACATGGTGGAGAACAGGACTTTTGTTGTGTTGGCTTCAAGAATTTTAGATGAAAAATAGCTTGTTTTTGCCTTGGCCAGAAGAAGAGTGAAGATGTTACGAAGAAACTGATATATCTGACGATGTATTTCTAGTTTTGAGGCCCGCCACTGACGCTCAGCCTTACGACTAGTGCGTTTACTTACTCTAAGTTCAGGCGTGTACCAGGGAGCGCAGGGACGATCGGGCACAACACGAGTGGATGGGGGAGCGTGTTTATCAAGCAAGTTACTCATAGTAGAATTAAAAGTCGAGGCAGGGTCGTCGGAAATACTCACGTTAGAAAGGAGTTCTGTTGCCTCTGAACTAAAAGTATGAATATCTATAGACTTGAGATTACGGCGTGTGACCGTACGTTTATTTCTGGGAGTTTTGGAAAGATTAAGACTGGCGAGGACGGCAAAATGGTCAGAGGAAAGGATCTTAGACACTGACACTGATGAAATAAGTTGGTCGGAATCACGCGCGATTAGCCAGTCTATGATGTGGCCGTTGTTGTGTGTAGGCTCAGCTACAAGCTGAGAGAGGGAGTGGTTAGCAAGTGAGAGGCAGAGACGCTTTGTGTGAGAGGACTGTTGGTTGTCGAAGTGAAAATTAAAATCACCTAGCACAATAAGAGGACTGCGGTTCAGAGAATAGGAGTCAAGGAGGGCTTCAAATTCGGGATGAAACATTGAATCGGTGAGATTGTTAGTTCTGCTAGGGGGAGGGCGATAGATACAGGAGAATACAACAGATTGACCAGACATGCTAAGAACAACTTCTACAGCCTCGAAAGACAGATGGGGAAGGGGAGGGTTGTGTTGAAGGAAAGGGATTTGTCTAACACGTCCCTATACAGTACAGCGAGGTCCCCACCTAAAGAAGAACGGGGGAAGGATTTAATTTTGTAACCAGGAGGAGTTAGCTGCTTTAGTTTAGGTTCATGTTCATTTCTTTTGAGCCACGTTTCGGTTATAAATACTAAATCAAAGTCATGCTCAAAAACATAGTCAGCAATATAGTCCGCTTTGTTCTCAGGGCAGACAGACTGGGCGTTAAATACACATACACTAAAACTGTCAGAGGATGGAATAGAGTTCAGTGACACAGATGACACGTCACACTGGTGGCTGGGTGCTGTAGGGGGAGGTGGAGACGGAGATCTGGGCGTTGAAGGCAGCAGTAGAGAAGCAAAGGGCTGGTTAGAAGACACATTACAGTCAGTCACAGTCGTTGGTCACGCAGTTGTCAACACATGGTTCAGGAACACAACACGGGGATGAAGGGGTGGTGGATAGAACAGATACAGAGTCACAGTGCTGGAAGGCTGATGAAGGAGAGGTTGTGGCAGATGAAGAAGGAGACGAAGGAGAGTTGAGGGGTGGCACAGGAGTGGAGTCGTCATGGTCGTCAGGCAGGCAGGAAGAGGTGGAAGGAGGCAGACATCTAGATGGTGAGGGTGGAGTGAGTTGGTCAGATGATGATGATGAGGCAAGCGGCGCAGATAGAATTGGCACACTTGTCCGGGGTTTGTTTTTACTTGTGCAAAGAAAAAATGTCCAACTTAAAGGATATTGGTACTAACATGTCTCATTATATTGCAGAGGATTATTTTTTTTACATTATGATATCGTATTCTAATGTCTAAGGAAAGGCAATTTAAATAAAGGCACCAAAAGTGGTATTTTTTTTTCATTTTTTTTTCCAATGTGGTTTCACGACCTATAAGAAGCCTACCACTAAAAAACGCAGTAACTGTCACGGTGGTCAAGTGACCATTTTATCGACATGACAGTAACCAAGATAAAAAATCTCTGGAACTCAGACGAACTGTAACAAACCTATGGAGCTATTTCACCAGGAAAAACAATGATCAACACACGAGCACCTTGATCTGCAGAAACACTGTGACTGTTGGATGTTCAATCAGTTAACTGAAGTAAAGAGCAAGATTAAGGCTGAATACCATGATACGTTTGATGGTAGATGGGGTGGGGTAGGGGTTGGGTGGGGGCGGGGTGGGGGGTGGGGTCAGCTGACATCTGGGACTTCACCATTGGTGATGAAACCTGTCTTTGGTTGATCCTGAAAACAGCAGCCTTGCCCTCTTTCTCACGTTTGTTTGAGTGACATTCCACAGAGCGCAGGCCGTTGCCAATCCCTACTTAAATACGTGGCTGTTGTGCTCTCTCTCTCTCTCTCTCTCTCTCTCTCTCTCTCTCTCTCTCTCTCTCTCTCTCTCTCTCTCTCTCTCTCTCTCTCTCTCTCTCTCTCTCTCTCTCTCTCTCTCTCTCCTCTCTCTCTCTATCTCTCTCTCTCCTCTCTCTCTCTCTCTCTCTCTCTCTCTCTCTCTCTGTCTCTCTCTCTCTCTCTCTCTCTCTCTCTCTCTCTCTCTCTCTCTCTCTCTCTTCTGTCTACCATGACAACGTACGTTCCATAACACCTGTGCTTCGAACTTTTAATTCAACAGTCTGTTAGAAAACAAGCCCTTAGCAGCTACCCCCTTCCCATCCAGCTTAGTACCGTGAGTGGACCACTTGTTCCATTGTATTCTGGTTCTGAAGGAGTAGAGGTATGGATAAGGCTGTCAATATAGCAAAGATCTCTAAAGGCGCAGAGGAGCTTAAGTGTTTAACTTGGATTGTTGACACATCCACGTGGTCTGAAAGGGAGACCTATTACGCACTGACCCAGCATGGTGATGGCGTGAATTGCCCTTTGTCCACCCCACCTCCCACTCTTCAGCACCCCCCCCCCCCCATTTTCTTCACTGCTCTTTTTCTTTGGATTATCTCTCTCTCTCCCTCTCTCTCGCCCCCTCCCTCCATCCCTCTCTCTCCCCCTGTCCCCCTCTCTTATCTGTCTGTCTGTTTATGTGTGTGCCTGTGTACGTGTGTCTGCATCAGTGTGTCTGTCTGGGTTCTCTCTCTCTCTCTCTCTCTCTCTCTCTCTCTCTCTCTCTCTCTCTCTCTCTCTCTCTCTCTCTCTCTCTCTCTCTCTCTCTCTCTCTCTCTCTCTCTCTCTCTCTCTCTCTCTCTCTCTCTCTCTCTCTCTCTCTCTCTCTCTCTCTTTCTCGCTCTCTCTCTCTCTCTCTCTCTCTCTCTCTCTCTCTCTCTCTCTCTCTCTCTCTCTCTCTCTCTCTCTCTCTCTCTCTCTCTCTCTCTCTCTCTCTCTCTCTCTCTCTCTCTCTCTCTCTCTCTCTCTCTCTCTCTCTCTCTCTCTCTCTCTCTCTCTCTCTCTCTCTCTCTAATAAACATGCCTGTCTCTGTCTGCATCCCTCTTTTCCTCTTTTTCCTTCCTCCTTCTAACCAAGCATTTATGATAATTCTGCCATCTTTCTCTCTCTCTCTCTCTCTCTCTCTCTCTCTCTCTCTCTCTCTCTCTCTCTCTCTCTCTCTCTCTCTCTCTCTCTCTCTCTCTCTCTCTGT
This sequence comes from Phymorhynchus buccinoides, assembly GCA_017654935.2. Lineage (NCBI taxonomy): Eukaryota > Metazoa > Mollusca > Gastropoda > Neogastropoda > Raphitomidae > Phymorhynchus > Phymorhynchus buccinoides. Next base: position 3,684 of record JAGGCT020002528.1, on the reverse strand, counting down.
CCCCCCACTCCCCACACAATTTTTGTTTTCAACCTACCGTGTGTTGTAACTACATATAATTAGATACAACTTGGCTGTGTATCATTAGGCAATGAAAGGAATACATTGTATTACATTTAATCGTTCTTCTCTCACCATTCATCTCTCATTATCCTATGCACTCCTATTAAAGCCTACCCTTACCGTTGGCATACCACCTGGGGACATCTCGTTTCGTCCTGATTATTACGCCAGTGTCTTTTCGCCCTGTTTGATTTTGCCCTGCTCCCAGTTTCGTTTCGCCTTATTGCCATTGTGCCCTCCCTCTCTCTAAGATTCAACACAGTCCAATAAGAGTTATCAATATGAAAATTAATTGATGCAAAGCATGGTTTCAAATTTAAGAAGTCTGCTTTAAGAAGTTCACAAAATAAATACATATTACTATGAGTTCATAAAAATTGGTTTCAGCTCACTCTCACAGTGATGGGAACAATTAAGTGAATATCATACCAGTGAATAAAGTTACCATCATATATATATTCAAAAGGGACAGAAATAACCTGCTTTAGCAGCTAACGTGAACCTGAGTAACCTTTTCAAGACATTATGCTCACTTCTTTTTGCACCACGTTAAGGTGATATTTTCCACTCTGCCCCAATGACAACACAGCGATATGCAAGTAATCCTATGACTGGCATATCATTGTATTGCTATGGATAAGGACTTAGCGTGTCTTCAGACTTTTATGATTGGCTGTCACTGTGTTGTCATGCGGAAAGAGTGAAAGATGTTCGTCATGTAGCCTACAGATATCGTTTCTCAGCCCCATAACGGTCGCCTGAGGAATGCGAGTAACGGACCCGTAACCACATAAATTAACTTTTTACACCCCAACCTACTTACCGTACATGCTGGTACCATTACAATTTGTTGTCATATTGTGTCCTTTGTCAGATTGCAGTAGGCGAAGCAGAGAGAGAGAGAGAGAGAGAGAGAGAGAGAGAGAGAGAGAGAGAGAGAGAGAGAGAGAGAGAGAGAGAGAGAGAGAGAGAGAGAGAGAGAGAGAGAGAGAGAGGGGAGAGGGCAGACAGAGAGAGGGAGAGAGAGAGCAGAGAGAGAGAGAGAGAGGGAGAGAGAGGGAGAGAGAGAGAGAGAGAGAGAGAGAGAGAGAGAGAGAGAGAGAGAGAGAGAGAGAGAGAGAGAGAGAGAGAGAGAGAGAGAGAGAGAGAGAGAGAGAGGGGTGAGGGCAGAGAGGGAGAGAGGGCAGACAGAGAAAGAGAGAGAGAGAGGGGAGAGGGCAGAGAGGAGAGAGAGAGAGAGAGAGAGAGAGAGAGAGAGAGAGAGAGAGAGAGAGAGAGAGAGAGAGAGAGAGAGAGAGAGAGAGTGTGGGGGGGTGAATGAATGATTAAAGGAATGTCTGACTGACCCACGAACTGACTGACTGACTGAATTTATTTTCCAAGGCTTTCGCCCATTTAATAATTACAAGGGTGGGGAATCAAAGATGTATGGGGTAAATAACACAAAAACCTTTTATCCTTGAAATGGGCGCAAAACAATCGAATAGAACAGCTTAGGAGGCACATTGTACCACCAGGGGGCCATCAAACTAGTAGGGGCTTAGCGCATGATATTCTTAGTTGGGGGTAGTGAGAGAGAGAGAGAGAGAGAGAGAGAGAGAGAGAGAGGAAGGGACTCATCTCCCTCTCTCACTACCCCTAAGAATATCACGCGCTAAGTCCCTACTGGTTTGATTGCCCCCTGGCGGTGAAATGAGCGTCCTAAGTTGACCATTACCATGACATGGAAGCCCATGTCTCATAGTGCCTTTGCGTCGTGAATGTCCCGTGCTGCAGCAGACAGAAGCACCAGCTCAGCAATAGACATTTAGTGTTCAAGTGCAGAAGTCTTGAAAGAGCCTATACAAAGTAGAGAGAAAGAGAAAGAGAGAGTGAATGAGCAAGAGAGAGAGAGAGAGAGAGAGAGAGAGAGAGAGAGAGAGAGAGAGAGAGAGAGAGAGAGAGAGAGAGAGAGAGAGGAGTGAGGGAGTGAGGGAGAGACACCTTTATTTTACAACAATAAAAGTATTGGTCTGAAGATAAATGAAGAAAAAAGTGGAAAGAAGCACAAAAGTTGGGCGACGAAGACTCAGGCAATCATCATATAGTAATAAGCCAAGTGTCCGTGTGAGTGTGTGTGTGTGTGTGTGTCTCTCGGGCCTTATAACTCCGCCGTTTTTCGACCGAATCGCTTCAAATTTGCTGTGAGCCCTAACTGGGCGATGGCAACGGCAACGGCAACCGAGGCGGCCGTATCATTTGCGCGGTTTCGCAAATGCGCGAAACGCGCATCCGCCGGCCTCTCGGTGCCCGTATCTCCGGCGTTTCTGGGCCGATTGCCTTCCAATTTGGCAGGTAGATGACCGGGGACAGTAACTATCGGTGTGCCAAACCGGAAGCGAATCGGTTTAGAAACGCGCGCGCAAATGCGCGAAACGCGCATCCGCCGGCCTTTCGGCGCCCGTATCTCCGGCGTTTCTGGGCTGATTGCCTTCCAATTTGGCAGGTAGATGACCGGGGACGGTGACTATTGGTGTGCCACACTGGAAGCAAATCGGTTCAGAAACGCGCGCGCTATACGCTGCTTCACCTTTTCACGAATAACTCCGCCGTTTCTGAACCGATTTGCTTTCGATTTGCTGTCAGGCTTGCTATGGCCGGGGCAAAGCATGGCAGGATATTTGAACAGCATCCGTTCATAAACGCGGGCGATATGCACCAATTTACAGTTTTGCTAACTAGACCAAACGGGATCTGTCCAAACGTGTTGTTATTAAAGGGGGGGGGGGGGGGGGGGCACTGCTGCGTGCATGAGACCCTGGTTCACACGTGCTGGGGTGACGAGTAGGTCAGTGGAGCTGGTTGGGTGGGTGGGGTAGGGGGTGGGTGGGTGGGTGGGCGGGGGTGGAGGGATGGTGGGGGGGGGGGGGAGTGGAGATTACAAGGGGATGACACTACACGTATCTGTATTATTAAAAAATCGGGACTTTACTGCTTTAGCACTGCCTCCGGGCATTGCCTCCAGTATTGTTCCCACAATCTTTGTATTTACAAATGCCCCACATGCCAAAAGGCCGAACTAAGTTGGCTTTCAGTTCGTTTTTTCTGTTTTTGTCCTTTGCCAATCTACGATCGCAAAGGAGTAAGTTTTCGTTCAGGTTTGTTTCCTTTTTTTGTTTGTTTGTTGTTCTTTTCTGTCTGTCCTAAGGATCTCCCGAACCGCTTGACCGAATCACTTCAAATTTTGTGTGGTGGTGTGTCCCTATGAGAGGAAGGCATCCGCACATGAAACTTTTCGCCGCTCTGACCTTGACCTTGGCGTATGACCTTGAAAACCCAAAATCGTTAAGGGGCCATAACTTCCACACCGCAGGTCCTAGAGTCTTGAAACTTGGCATGGAGGTACTTTCGCTTATGGCCGTTCTGATGATGGCATACCGATGAAGGTCAAGGTCAAGGTCAGGGAGATCGGTATGCCTTGAAAGTGGTATGGGTCTAATAATTGGGTTTTTCTGCCCCACGCATATCTTCCGAACCGCTTCACCGAATCGTTTCCAATTTTGTGTGGTGGCATGTCACCATGAGAGGAAGGCATCCGCGCATAAATGATCGCCGTCGTGACCTTCACCTTGGTGTATGACC
>JAGGCT020002527.1:10000-25000 GCA_017654935.2 Phymorhynchus buccinoides | reverse complement strand
TAATCAAAAACCTAAACAATTACTTTGAACTACAAAACAAACTAACAAAAATGTTTGACAATAAAATATGCAATTTCATTTGTGTATGTGTCTGTGTATATATAGGCCTATGTGTTCGTGTGTGTGTTTGTGTGTGTTGAGTTTGGATGAAAGAGAGAGACGGAGAGACAGAGAGAGAGAGAGAGAGAGAGAGAGACACATAGACAGAGAGAGAGAGAGAGAGAGAGAGAGAGAGAGAGAGAGAGAGAGAGAGAGAGAGAGAGAGAGAGAGAGAGAGAGAGAGAGAGAGAGAGAATGAGACAGAGACAGAGAGAAAAAGAGAGAGTGCTAAGAAAGTTGTCGTATCCATAAAGTATGTTTGTATTGTTTTGGTGTCTTAATTAAGATACTAGTCACTCTACTTCCGGTAATGGAGAAAATATCACAAACAAAACAATGTTGAAGCAAGATGAATATCTGTCGTAATTAGAGTGTGAAAGGGAACCATCCGAATGCAGTGAGGGAATATTATAACAAAAAACAAACAAAAACAAAAATTCCGGCGAAGCGGATTCGAACCACTGACCTAAGGATGCCAGTCAAGATTTATCCACTACAGTCCTCCGCTCTACCAACTGAGCTATCAGGAGGTTGGAATATGACGCTCGTATGTTTCAATATCTAAACGATGTAATTATGCTAATATTATTGTAATAATCAGGTTTTATAGGCCCACACCTGTTTCGCTCAGGCATCAGCTATAATCATGGGTTACCTGGGCTCAAACCAAGCCAGTCGTGCTCTAGTGATTTCCTTTACACCAGGGTCAAGTTTATAATCAGGTTTTATAGGCCCACGACGGTCGCCGTGCGCATAACTGTTACGCCAAAAGGGGTCTAAGAAACACTTTAGAAAACGTTTGTGGAAGAATATTACAAGCTCTTGTCTGATTGGTAAAAAAAAAGGTATTATTTTAACCAAACTTTAATGGGCCAATCAACAACAAGAAATGTATTCAACCCCTACTAGTTCCAGATAGTTCGCGGCTTGCTCGGTGTTTGGCAAGAACAAAACGTCACGCGAACTATCGGCAAATGAAGGGTGTTTCTTAGACCGTTTTTTGCCGATTTGAGCGAGCGCAACGTAACGTTAGCCCTTGTGAAACGCCCCCATGTCGTAGTGTAGATGGTGGCGTTGAGGGTGAGGGGGTGTGATGGGGGGTCGGGCCTGGAGGTGTGTATGCCAGTCAGTCGTTACCGACCACGACTGCCAGATAGCAGAGGGGGGGGGGGGGGGGGGGGCAGATGCTATTCGGGCTATTCGTTTTATAGTGGAGATGCTTTGCCCAGGGTACATCCCCACTCTCTCAGCCAAAAGGGATTTGAGGACAGCTGGTATTTGGGGAAGGTCCCCAAAGGCCGACCCATCCCTTCGCCTGCAGCACCAGAGCCGGTGTGGCGTTCTCAAAATGGATTTGTTCTCAACATGTCTGCGCATGTGCGAAGTGTTAGGGATATGTTTAGGGTTAGGGTTAGGGATAAGGTTAGGGATAGGTTTAGGGTCAATTTAGTGTAGAATACACATAAGATAAAATGTGATGGTACGTCATGATCGATTTCGCACATGCGCAGACATGTTGAGAACAAATCCATTTTGAGAACGCTACACCGGTGCCAACCAGGCCCTTTGAGAGTCATAGTCTTCCACAAGAGACTAAACTGTGCCATGATTTCCCATCACAGTGTCCTGTAGAAAATAAGTTATGCTATTGTTGGCCCCTTCTACAGGCTAATGTCAACCGTCAAGTTCAGTAATTTGATGGGCATTCTCTCTTTCACTAGGCCTAACTGTCTGTCTGTGGTTCTGTCTGTGTGTCGGCGTGTGTGTGTGCGTGTGTGTGTGTGTGTGTGTGTGTGTGTGTGTGTGGAGCATATGTACACACGAGAGAGAGAGAGAGAGAGAGAGAGAGAGAGAGAGAGAGAGAGAGAGAGAGAGAGAGAGAGAGAGAGAGAGAGAGAGAGAGAGAGAGAGAGAAATAGCCTACAGAGTGATATATAATTTATATACATAATTATGATGCTCTGTGTAGGGTGTGGGGGGTGTAGGGGGGGTGTGTGCGTGTGCGCGTGTGTGTGTGGAGCATGTGTACACACGAGAGAGAGAGAGAGAGAGAGAGAGAGAGAGAGAGAGAGAGAGAGAGAGAGAGAGAGAGAGAGAGAGAGAGAGAGAGAGAGAGAGAGAGAGAGAGAGAGAGAGAGAGAGAGAGAGATAGCCTACAGAGTGCGATATAATTTATATATACATAATTATGATGCTCTGTGTGTGGTGTGGGGGGGGTGTAGGGGTGTGTAGGGGTGTGGGGTGTGTGTGCCTGGAAGAAGGATGGGGGCAGACAAGTATTGTGTTTAAGATTGTATTTTCTTCACTCATTTGTTTTCTTTTGGTTGTTCTTTCTAATTGTGTCTGGTTTCTTTTCTTTGTTTTCTATTTTTCTGCACGAGGGCTGGATGATAAAAAAAAGAAATGTAGCTTAATCTGTCATCCTCAATAAAGAAAATGTATTCATTCATTCATTCACTCACTCTCACTCTCTCTCTCACTCTCTCTCTCTCACCCTCTCTCTCTCTCTCTCTCTCTCTCTCTCTCTACACACGAACAAACGAACAAAACGAACGATCAAATGAAATGTTATTTATTCAGTGTAATGAGATAAGCTAATTAGTTACAGGTATTTTTCGCTCAGACCTGAGAGAGAGAGAGAGAGAGAGAGAGAGAGAGAGAGAGAGAGAGAGAGAGAGAGAGAGAGAGAGAGAGAGAGAGAGAGAGAGAGATATCCTATAGAGTGAGAGAGAGACAGAGAGAGAGAGAGAGAGAGAGAGAGAGAGAGAGAGAGAGAGAGAGAGAGAGAGAGAGAGAGAGAGGGAGAGAGAGAGAGAGAGAGAGAGAGATGAGCACACACGCACGTGCGTACACACACCCACACCTTACCCCCACCCCACACCCCACCCTCACCTGTAACTGCTGTGACTCGGTGTGTACTGCCTGGAAGGCGTGCAAGGGCAGCTGCAAGGTTAAGGACGGCAGGCTGTTGTCACGGTTTCCGATGGCCTTGACGAAGTAGGTCAGGTCAAGTTGGGGGTTCACCTGGCGGCACACTCTCAGCTGGTCCTCGAACCGACGACGCTGCTCGCTGGCCTGGAGAGAGAGAGAGAGAGAGAGAGAGAGAGAGAGAGGAGAGAGAGAGAGAGAGAGAGAGAGAGAGAGAGAAAGATATGAAGGAACAAAGAAGACAGGAAGGAAGGAAAGAACGAACGAACGAACGAAAGAAAGAAAAATGAAGGAAGGAAGGAAAGTACAAACGAACGAAAGAAAAAATGAATAAAGGAAGGAAGGAAGGAACACTCGAATGAAAGAATGGATGAATGAATGAATGAATTGAATTGATGAATGAATGGATGAATGAATGAATGGATGGATGAATGAATGATGAATGAATGAATGAGAGAGAGAGAGAGAGAGAGAGAGAGAGAGAGAGAGAGAGAGAGAGACACAGACAGACAGACAGACAGACAGACAGACAGACAGACAGACAGACAGACAGACAGACAGACAGACAGACAGACAGACAGACAAAAAAAACCCAGAAAAACAATCAGAAAAAAAGAAAGGAAACACAGAAAGAAAGAGTAAAGAAAAAACACAATTATGAGTTAATGAAGAGTTGCATGAATGAATGAATGAAAAAGAAAGTCAGAAAGACAAGAGAGACAGGCAAATAAACAAACAGAAAAGCAGGTTACAGAAAAATAATTATAAGGAAGGAAATGGAAATAAAGAATAGATGAATAATAATAAAAACGGATGAAAAAAAGAGAAAACATAGGACAGATAGATAAACAGAAATGCAGAACACAATGAAAAGAAGAAAGAGAAGGAAGAGGAAGAATAACAAAAACAACGACGACGATGACGATGACGATGCTGCTGCTGCTGATGGTGATATAAAGTGGTGATATAAGCAGAACATGAAACACACACACACACACACACACACACACACACACACACACACACAGAGAGACATTATACATAATAATCAAGCAGGTTTCCGAAAAGGCCGGTCTACTACAGAACACCTAGTAAAACTCACGACACAAATCAAGCAACAGTTTACAAGGCGAAAAACATATTCTTGCAACCTTCTTTGATGTGAACAATGCTTACGACCAAGCATGGCACTATCGATTATTACAAAAACTTCCAAAATCACAATGTTACAGGTAATATGTATAGAACATTTCTTATCAGATAGATTTATACCAGTAAGAGTTGGAAGTACATATTCGAATCCCAGAGAACTTCAGATGGGTCTTCCACAAGGTTCTGTCATTTCACCTATCTTGTTTAATATATTGATAGCGGATCTACCAAATAATCTATCTAAAGACACATTCTTAGCTCAGTACGCAGAAGATATCTGCATGTGGATGAAGGTAACAATGAAGCGTAAAAACTCCGCTTAGATCCTTGAACTATACAAAAAAATTATATCAACGTGAATTAGATAAAATAAATACATTCATGAAAGAAAATAGTTTAACTTTATCATTAGAAAAAACACAAAGAGTACTTTTTAATTCGGGATGCAACCCAGAAAAACTTCCAGTTTTTACCATCAATGGCACAGTAATCAATTATACGTAGTGTGAAGTTTCTGTGTGTTTTCCTTTCATCAAAACTTACTTGGCATCAACATATAGATTACATTTTAAACAAAGCAAGAAAGGTTTTAAATCTTCTCAAAATTATAAGTAAACAGCGTTGGGGACAAGATACAAAAGCGCTTCTATGTCTTGCTAATTCTCTTGTACGATCTCGATTAATTTATGCTCAGGAAATTTTCTTTAGTGCTCCAAAATATTTGTTAAGCAAACTACAATGTATCGATTGTAAAGCTTTTAAACTGGCACTTGGGGTACCAACTCATGCTTCTAATCTAGGGTCATATAAAGAAGCAGGTGTTCTACCTCTCGATGAATATAGAAAGATGTCTGCTGCAAAATTTGTACTAAAATCATCTGTATATGACACATTTTGTAAAGAAGAAGTTAAGTTACATACTGAGCATGATTTTGTTAAAAGAGCTAAAACAATTCACTCTTTGCAACCAATTAATTCCTTTGCCTCAGATATTATTAATTGTAAAGAATTAAAAAATAAAGAAATTGCAGCTAAGCCACCTTTTTCGCCAGTACCGCCTTGGGAACAAACCTGCTTTTGACATTGATCATACAGATGTTAACAAAAGTCAATCTGCAAACATATTTAAAAAAACTTAGTTAATTTACATATGGAAAGTTGTTATAGTGGATGCATTAAAATATACACAGATGGGTCTGTTCTTCAGAATGGGAATACAGGAGCAGCATTTGTAATACCCTCGTTAAAAATAGAGAAACGATTTTACATAGGTAAATATTATTCCATTTTTACTGCAGAATTGTTAGCTATTTTAATGGCATTACACTATTCTGCAGAATTACCTATAAATGCTTGTAAAATATTACTTTGTGTAGATTCGAAATCAGCATTACAAGCTATCAAAGGTCAAAATGTTAACATACGCCTTGAAATGATATTAGAGATCAAACATTTAATCAATCAATTATCGATTAAAGACATTAGTGTAACCTTTTATTGGGTTCCTTCCCATTGTGGAATATACTCAAATGAATTGGTTGATCGAGCAGCTAGAAGTGCAGCGAGTAATTCCGAGGGAAAGATTCAACTTAATGTGAATTTAGATCTGCATGAATATTATAAACATATTGAAAAATTATCCAAAGATAATTTTGACAGCATGTTAAAGACTTCAGACAGTCAATATTCTCGCTATTGTATAAAAGGCTCAAGCACAAAGAATTCCTACTTCATTTTAAAACAGTTCAAGGATACACAAGTTCAAGACAAATCGTATCTTTGATGTTTAAACTTCGTTTAAATGCTTTTGAAACAAAATTTTCTAAAGACGTTAAGTGTATATGTTGAAATCAAATATCTATAAATCATTTGCTCCTATATTGTCCTAGAATTAAAGAACAAATCAACAAAACTGTTGGTGAATTGCTGAACCATCAAACGCCTTTAACCATTGAAAAAATCTTAAACAACTTTAATCTCCTTCAAAGTTTTTCAGAAGTCCTGTTGGTATTTTTCTTTGAGTTACTAATTAATTGTTGGTTTAAATTGTGTTATTATATTTTTGTTGTTAGCCATTTAGAAATTAAGACACACTTGTTTAACTCTTCATGTTACATAAGTCAGTTTGAAATATACTGTATGTTACTGTATGCCCCCCCCCCCCCCCCCCCCCCCCCCCCCCCCCCCCCCCCCCCCCCCCCCCCCCCCCCCCCCCCCCCCCCTCCCTCCTATCTTATATATCTGCTAATGTAATTTTTACATGCACTCAGTTAGATTTGTATGAATAGATGTGTAGGGAAAACACATAAATAACACTACCATTCACGCACTCACACACACTTTCACCTCAATAGCTATCTGCTGTATGCTTAATTAATTTCACGCACACAATCTGTTAAGGTAAAGATGTGCCCCCCCCCCCCCCCCCTGCATTTCTCGGTTAATTGCAATTTTCCGTTTTTGCCTTTCTTACCAAACATAAAGGTGTATTTAATAACCTTTTTTTTGTAATACTAACCCTAGCCCTAACCCTACCCCACCCCCCCCCCTATAAGACGGGAAAACGCAATGAACCACGACTGTGACAAATGGCGCCGTGTACTGCAATACATAGGGGGGGGGGGGGGGGGGGGTCCTATTAGATAATGGCCTAGGGTTAGGGATAGGGTTAGTATTCCCAAAAGGTTATTAGCTAAAAAGGTCATAAAATACAGCTTTATGTTTGGTAAGAAAGGCAAAAACGGGAAAATGGAATTAACCGAGAAATGCAGGGGGGGTGGCACATCTTGACCTTTACCCTTACTTGCAGGTGAACAGACGTAAAACTAAAGAACGAACGCACGCACGCACGCACGCACGTACGCACGCACGCACGCACGCACACACACACACACCATTGAGACAATGGAATGAAAATGAAACTTATCCAAAATAACGCAATCAAATATTGAAGAAAAGCAGACAAATTTTAAATATTTCTTTACATTTGTAAACATTCAAAAACAAGAACAAACAAGGGCGTCGCCGAGTGGCAGACATGTCCGTCACCAGCAATGCCACGCACTTGCGACACCCCGTCGAGTGTCACATCCTGACACAAAATTGGAAGGGATTCTGTCTTCTAGTTCACGAGATACAGCTTGAAGAAGAAATACATAGCGCAAAGAAGGAAATTTCGGTTTTCAAGGTCAAACTTCAAGGCCAAGGTCAGCATGGCGATACTTTATACTGGGATGTTTTCTACTCTAGGGTATACAGTACCACATACAATCTGAAGCGCTTCCGTCAAGCACAAATGTGGAAAATAAAGCTTAAAACCCAGTTTGTAGACCCCTACCACATTCAAAGCCTACCGATCTCCAGGACCGTGACGTTGACCTTGATCGGTATGCCACCATCAGCACGGGCATAAGCCAAAGTACCTACATGCCAAATTTGAAGACTCTAACACCAACGGTGTGGGAGTTATGGCCCCTTAAAGATTTTCGGTTTTCAAGGTCGTAAGCCAAGGTCAAGGTCACGACGGCGAAACATTTTGCGCGGATGCCTTCCTCTCATGGTGACACACCAGCAGACAAAATTTGACGCGATTCGGTCAAGCGGTTCGGGAGATATCCTTGGGACAGACAGAAAAACAAAATGCGTGGCATTGCTGGTGACGGACATGTCTACCACTCGGCGACGCCCTTGTTTGTTTGTTTGTTTGTTGTTCTTTTTCTGTTTGTCCCAAGGATGTTAATAAAAAGAGTTGGGGTTTTTTTTACGTACAAAGATTAATACAAGAGAGAGAGAGAGAGAGAGAGAGAGAGAGAGAGAGAGAGAGAGAGAGAGAATCGGAGAGAGAGTATAGAGAGGAGAGAGAGAGAGTTCCAAGGGGAGGGTATAGTTGGGGGGGGGGGGGGTAGTAGTAGTCGGAACGTTGCCCGTTCCCTGTGCCGTAATGGCCGAGTGGTCTTACGGTTGCTTTGATCTGTCGCCGCGTTCCTCTGGGTGGGCTCTCTGTGTATGTTTGTCTGTCTGTGTCTCTCTCTCTCGCTTTCTGTCTCTGTCCGCCCCCCCCCTCTCTCTCTCTGCCTTTGTCTGTAGGGCCTATGTCTCGCTGTCTGTCTGTCTCTCTCTCTCTCTCTCTCTCTCTCTCTCTCTCTCTCTCTGTCTGTCTTTCTCTCTCTCTGTCTTTGTCTATCTCTCTCTATGTGTCTCATGTATCTGTATGCCTATGTGTCTCTCTCTCTCTGTCTGTCTGCCTCTGTGCCTGCTCCGGGGCGGAGGACGTTAAACAAATTTTTATTCATCCAACTGGAACAGCAGTTGTCCTCTTTGCTCTCTGTCTATGTCTCTCTGTCTGTCTGTCTTTCTTTGTGTGTGTCTTTGTCTGTGTCTGTCTGTCTGTCTGTCTCTCTGTCTCTCTCTCTCTCTCTCTCCCCCCCCCCCTCTCTCTCTCTCTCTCTGGAGGACGTTAAACACATTTTCATTCATCCACATCCTGACACAACATTTGAAGAGCTTATGTCTTGTAGTTCACGAGATACAGCTTGGACAATAATATATAGCGCAAAGAAGGAAATTTCGGTTTTCAAGGTCACACGTCAAGGTCAAGGTCAGCATGGCGATAATGTATGCTCGGGTGTTTTTTACTCTAGGGTATACAGTGCCGGACACAATATGAAGCGCTTCTGTTAAGTACAAATGTGGAAAATATGGCTGAAAACCCAATTTGTAGACCCCTACCACTTTCAAGGCCTACGATCTCCCGGACCGTGACCGTGACCTTGATCAGTATGCCACCATCAGAACGGGCATACGCCAAAGTACCTGCATGCCAAATATGAAGACTCTAACACCAACGGTGTGGGAGTAATGGCCCCTTAAAGATTTTCGGTTTTCAAGGTCGTACGTCAAGGTCAAGGTCACGACGGCAAAATGATTTGCGCGGATCTCTTCCTATTAAGGTGGCACACCTTCGCACAAAATTTGACGCGATTCGGTCAAGCGGTTCGGGAGATATCCTTGGGACAGACAGAGAAAAAACAACCTTGGGAAGACAAAAAACAACAACAGACAAACCAGCCCATCGCAAAGTCCGTTCACCTTCGGTGACGGACAACAATATCAATTTCAATCGAATTGAGACGCACCTGCACACACCTTCCATACACTTATTTCTACTACTACTGACCCTTGGATCTATGTGGCCCCTGTGGCGGCACAGATGTCTCCGCACGCACAAATTGTCTCCGAGACAATCCGTGCAGGGAGACAATCCGTGTCGCCTAGAGGGCACAGGTTGTCTCCGCTGCACGGATTGTCCACCTGTATCGACCCTTACAGCACGGATTGTCTCCAGTGCTAGCTTTCTTTCTCTTATTTTGTATGTCACTTTCTCTTTGTCACTGTCTCTCTCTGTCTTTCTCTGTCCCTCTGTTTATGTTTATCCATGCAAGCGTGCCTGCGTGAGTGTGCGTACACGCACGTGTGTGTGTGTGTGTGTGTGTGTGTGTGTGTGTGTGTGTGTGTGTGTGTGTGTGTGTGTGTGTGTGTGTGTGTGTGTGTGTGTGTGTGTGTGTTCGTTCGTTCTTTAATTTAACGTCTTTCCGCCTTACAGTGATCTTAGACAACAACGACAACAACAAATAAAAATAAAATGTATGAGTATGATTATGTGCAAATGTCCGTTTAAGGGGGTTTGTGGGTGTGCGTGTAAGAAGATACAGGAGGATTGTTAATCTATGCATGCATATAATTTACATGAAGAAATGGAGTGAGGGTATGTGTATCTGAGTACCTGTATGATTTAGACCCTATGTTAAATGAGCACATGGAAACACAGATAAAACCACTCAACATCAATATCATAATTTTGTTAAAATCATCATAAGTCCCTTAAGTAACGAGGAATGTCTGAAATGTTGCTGGAATAATCAAATCAATTACATATAAACAAGGTATGTCACCATGCTTGTTTTTCTTATAGCAAACACCCCTTATCTACAATCAATATATTGACCACAATCAGTTTTCTAAACTCACCATAAATCCCTTAAAAGTAACGACAATTTCCTGCAACTTTGCAAGAATAATGGTCAAGACAGAGAGAGACAGTGACAAAGAGAAAGTGACATACAAAATAAGAGAAAGAAAGCTAGCACTGGAGACAATCCGTGCTGTAAGGGTCGATACAGGTGGACAATCCGTGCAGCGGAGACAATCCGTGCCCTCTAGGCGGCTCGAATTGTCTCCCTGCACGGATTGTCTCGGAGACAATTTGTGCAGCGGAGACAATCCGTGCCGCCACAGCCCCCTAAACTGTGACCCCGGCGGACCCCCCCTCCCTCATGAATCACTTGGTCCGGCTCAGATTAACGTGACTATTTCAAGTCATAGTACCGTAAAAGGCTAAATTACCCCCAAAAAGAAGGATTTCGAACGTTTTCGGTGCTGTTGTTGTAAAGGACACCCTGTATTTAGTAACATATTACGTCAGCTGATATCATATACTGACCTCCAAAAGTTAAGGGCCGGCTTCTGTTTTTAGTAGCTTGATAACTATTTATTGTACACTAAGACAACAATGAAGAAAATGGCAAAACTTAGGCTACTCAATAACTTTCCTTCCTGTTGCACGCCTGAACCAGTTTTGCAGACATTGCAGTGTATCTGTTTTCAGGTACGCTTAAAATGTGTCAAATTCACGAGAAAGTTTGGTCTCTTTTCGCTGAAGAATCAGGGCTGATGCAGGTTTCTTGCCTATTGCACGTGCAAGGCATGACTGTAATCAAAAGTTAAACACGAATGTGTATTTAAGGGCGGCAACCAGAGCTCTCAATAAGCATGCCTCCAAGACAGAGACTGTCAACACTGAATCGCGGACGGGCGCTGGGATGGCTCCAGGACGGAGTTTCCGGCCGAGAAGTCTCCAGAAGGCTGGGAGTGAGCCACTCCGTCATTCAACGCCTCCAGGAACGCTTCCAGACCACCGGAAGTGCAGATGAACGGCCCCGCTCTGGACGCCCAAGAGCAACAAATGGACGTGACGATCGTTTCCTCCAGCTGTTGGCGCTACATAACCGAACCGTGTCCGCCAGGACGCTAAGAAGCAACCTCAGGATGGCAGCTAACGTCAACATAAGCCAAACCACTGTCCGCCGACGCCTTCATGAGGTGGGCCTCCAGTCCAGGGAACCTGCCGTCCGTGTGCCTCTCACACCACGTCACCGCCGGGCTCGGGTGGCGTTCGGCCGGAACCACCAGCGCTGGAACAGGCAGCAGTGGGGCAGAGTCCTCTTCACCGACGAGTCCCGCTTCACTCTGTTCAACAGTGATGCCCGGAGGCGTGTGTGGCGACGTGTAGGCGAGCGATTTGTCAACGCCTGCGTTCAGGAGCATGACCGGTATGGAGGCGGGTCTGTGATGGTGTGGGGGGGGGCTTCCACCTTCATGGGAGGACCCCTCTGTACCTCATCCAAGGCAATCTGACCGGCGTCAGGTACAGAGACGAGATTGTAAGGCTTCTCATTATCCCCACTCTTCGGGCCACGGGACGAGGATCTATCCTCCAGGATGACAATGCCACGCCTCATCGCGCTCTGGTGGTGAGTGACTTCCTGCAATGTCAGCAGGTTGTCCGTATCCCTGATCCCCGGACATTGCGCCCATTGAACACCTCTGGGACATCCTTGGACGCCGTGTCAATGACAACCATCCTCCGCCTGTTGATGTTGCTCAACTGTTCCAGTTCCTGCAGCAGGAGTGGCTCGCCATCCCTCATCAGATGCTGCAGAACCTTGTGAACTCAATGCGGCAACGGGTAGTGGAATGCCTCGCAGCAAATGGTGGCCACACCAGGTACTGAACCTGAACAAACTGATTGGACTTTACTTGCAACTTGTCGAAGGGCGGGGGGGTTGATTCAGCCCGAATTAACGCGAATGAAATTGGTCGTATCGAGGATTTCTTCGCTTGAATTGAACGATGACATATCAAATTAAACCATTCTATGAGATGAAGGTGTTTTCTTGAGTCTTTTAATTTTGAGAGAAGATCGTTCTTCCGGCCCTTAAATTTTGGAGACCAGTGTATATTATATATGCTTGATTTATGGACAGTGTGAATGTCAGTGACAGTATTTGTCAACAATGCATCCATACCACAAATAGGCCACGCCTAACCCTTCTCAAATACACTTCTATTCTCGTCGACAAACAATTTGGGATCAGGTGTCTACTGAGTCGTCTATGGAGTCAGGTTTCTGCTGAGTCGTTTATGCAATCAATTATTCCCATGGTACGCCTACTCGTTCTCTTCGCAACAAAAATCTATCCACTTTGTTGGGAGAAAAAACTTCTTGTCTGCCAACTTTTAAGCAAACGACAGTTATTGTTTTGATAGACATTTTCCGGTTAGTGCCCCAGCCAGCGATTGGTTGAGCAAAGATTACCTTGACAGGGAGCGGATGGGTGAAACCGATTGTGTAATCCCACTGTTTGCTTTCAGATCGGTTTCCTTTCAGATCGGTTTCCTTTCCAAAAAAAGTATTGCCACGACCGTCGCTGAAGAGCATTGCGCAAGAGTAGTAGTAGCTAATATGGCCACCGCAACCAGGGTTATTAACGCCCTTGACAGCGAGAGTTAATCCCTTGTTGGTCAGTATCCAAAAGGGAATTTACTTTTGCAAAAGGCAGCGATTCAGTGGCCTCAAATAGGGTAATTGGCGAGTTATTCCCTTGTTCGGTCAGTACTCAAGCATCTACCAAGGGCATTCACTCTTGCAAAAGGTAGCGTTGCAATGGCCAATAGTGATGTGTGGGTGAGCGAGAGAGAGAGAGAGAGAGAGAGAGAGAGAGAGAGAGAGAGAGAGAGAGAGAGAGAGAGAGAGAGAGAGAGAGAGAGAGAGAGAGAGAGAGATAACTGAATTGTTCAATAATTCATATACGTCAATATTCTTGTTCTACGTACACTTAACAGGGTTTATAAACAAATGTAAATTGATAGATATACTGCTTTCAATTTGGTTTAAATAGCATTTTATTTCTCAAAGTCCCAAATGAAAATCAACAATGATCATTAGATACGGCAACAAGACAACTTTTATAAAGCCCTATCTTAAAGAAAAAAGTGCACAGACAATAATAGTGACGGACAGCTAAGCAGACTAACGAAGCGCTATTTTAATTTTCAAATATGTTTTATATATTAATGTAATACATAAACAATCGAAAAACAAAAACAAACAAACAGTAAGAAGAACATAACAAATATTACTCAAAAAAATATATTAAATTATATTAATGAATATTAAACAAATGTGGTAAGAAATGGAGATCAGTCTCAGCTTACAAGAAAACAAACTGTTATATGTCTGCAGAACAATAATATATAACATACAAAGAATTCATTCCATGACCCGGGGTGAATAATAATAAATTATGTGTGTGTAGACGTGAGAGAGAGAGAGAGAGAGAGAGAGAGAGAGAGAGAGAGAGAGAGAGAGAGAGAGAGAGAGAGAGAGAGAGAGAGAGAGAGAGAGAGAGAGAGAGAAGCGGGCCAGGAGAGCTATTGAAGAATGCACCTTAACATAGATTTCAAAACATTTCGTTCAATTTCTATTCTTACCACATTCATTTGTTACTTGTTTTATATCTATGCTTAAATGCACTTATTCTTCTTCAACGTATTTTGGGATGTTTTGCTACGTGACGGTGAAAGAACAGAATGTTGTTTGAAGCAATCAAAAACAAATCTGACCTTGGTCAAGAGCAGCAGGGCGTGTCCCTCAATGGCCACGTTGACCGTGTTGCTGGTGTCTATGTAGATCTCCTCCAACTCCTGACCACAGTCAGTCAATCAATCAATCAGCCAGTCAGGCAATCATTCAGTCAATCAGTCATTTAATCAGCCAGTCAGGCAATCAGTCAGTCATTCAATCAGGCAATCAGTCAGGCAATCAATCAGGCAATCAGGCAGTCAGGCAGTCAGTAGATCAATCAACTAATCAAGCAACCAGTCAACCAATCAAGCCAGCAAGCAATCGGTTAATAAATCAGTCGATCAATCAGTCAGTCAGCCAAGCACCAATCAGTCAAGCAGTCAACCAATCCCAGACAATACAGACACGAGGAACAACAACCCAGCACAAAACAATCCATTGTCTCCACAGAGAATGATCAGAGCGGAGCCGTTCAAAACAGTACGAGGAACAACAACCCAGCACAAAACAAGAAGAAACATGTTTTATCCATTGTCTCCACAGAGAATGATCAGAGTGGAGCCGTTCAATACAGTACGAGGAACAACAACCCAGCACAAAACAAGAAGAAACATGTTTTATCCATTGTCTCCACAGAGAATGATCAGAGCGGAGCCGTTCAATACAGTACGAGGAACAACAACCCAGCACAAAACAAGTAGAAACATGTTTTATCCATTGTCTCCACAGAGAATGATCAGAGCGGAGCCGTTCAATACAGTACGAGGAACAACAACCCAGCACAAAACAAGAAGAAACATGTTTTATCCATTGTCTCCACAGAGAATGATCAGAGCGGAGCCGTTCAAAACAGTACGAGGAACAACAACCCAGCACAAAACAAGAAGAAACATGTTTTATCCATTGTCTCCACAGAGAATGATCAGAGCGGAGCCGTTCAATACAGTACGAGGAACAACAACCCAGCACAAAACAAGAAGAAACATGTTTTATCCATTGTCTCCACAGAGAATGATCAGAGCGGAGCCGTTCAAAACAGTACGAGGAACAACAACCCAGCACAAAACAAGAAGAAACATGTTTTATCCATTGTCTCCACAGAGAATGATCAGAGCGGA
>JAGGCT020002526.1:5000-25000 GCA_017654935.2 Phymorhynchus buccinoides | reverse complement strand
CAAGATTTTTGAATATGTAATATTTACTATAAAGATAATGTTGATGCCAACAGTATCTTTATTGCAAATATTACATATTTGAGATGAGAGTTCTTCAATGAGGGGGAAATGGGATGGATATTATGTTTGACATAAAAAACAGATTGACAGTTGACAGTATAAATCAGTACAAGTCGAATCTTCTGATATGAGGCTGTATTTGTTTTGACTTTTTGTTACATGAAAAATGGATTATCACACAGTCATGGATCTGGATATGTATGTCGAAGGAGCCTATGAAGGCTATAAACTCGACGGAAATTGGGAGAGCGCAAATGAGAGTTTGAACTTAATTTTTTTTATTTTTAAGCTGTCTGATGGTATTGGCAGTATATTACAGTTGGCCATAGGCTTTTTCGTAGTATCCAGGCTGGACAAATCCGGCTTGCGAAGCGCTCACCGGCAAACCCCGACCGCACAGCTCCTGCCTTTCATTTGCCACTACTTTGACCTATGGCCCCTATCCCTAATTTTAGTCTTGGGTTGATGCAGGCCCCGAAGGTGAACCGCCTGGCGCTGATGATGTTGCACTGGCGGGGCCTGCTGCGATGGAGGCGTCAGTTAACTGATTCCACTCCACTATAGTTTTTACAAAATAGGAGTTTTTGTACTGTTCTGTGTGGCTAGATGGTACTTTGAAGCCGCTGGAGTTACATACTGCCTTTCTCTGTATGATGTTATCACTTGCATACTGTTGGAATTTAGTAGGTCTGATCTTTCTGCGATTGGAGGCTACAGGTGTTAGGAAGTCCTTGTGCGGTAGAGCGGGGATCAGAGCTTCAGCCACTTTGTGCAGTAGATTTAGACGTTGTTGCTTGCGGTGCTCTTGTAGTGTTGGGAGATTTAGGTCTGCCAGCATCTTGGTTACGCATCCAGGGCTTCTGGACTTGTAGTCCTTCATGATGAAGCATGCTGCTTGCCTCTGGACACGCTCAAGCCTGTCGCCATCCTGCTTGCTGTATGGGTCCCACACAGTCGCCTCATATTCAAGTCTGGATTGTATTAGTGCCCTGTAGACCAGGTGCCTGCACTCTGATGGGCTTTTTTTCAACTGTAATGCATGAAACAAATTTTTTGTTTGTTTTTGTATTTCAGGTCGGGTGATGGTCAACAAAGCACGCAGTGATATCAGTAGTCAGAACCAAAGTTTAGCTGATGCTGAAAAACAATTGAAAGATAAAGAAAAGAAAGCTTTGATGTTCAGGCCAGATTCTGAAAGAAAACAAACAAGCCGAAGCAGGGAAAGCGCATGGATGTCCAAGCAGGACTTGAATCATTCTAAGGACATAAACATTGTAGGTCTGAATAAATCAGGCAGTTACAATCATGACAAATATGGAAACAAGCCCCCCACCCACAACTATTCTTTGATTGGCGGCGTTTTGTCCAAGGGTAACGAGTTTGGTCATATGCAAAAATATGATCCAGATGAATCTCTGCTAGCTTTGAATGAGTCAGAGAACAACAATTTAGGGGCTATCCGTCTAGGCTGGAATCCTAAAGTTGATCCAGATAAGGAGTGTCCTCTCAAACCCAAAAGTGCGGTCAAACTCCCTCCAAACATCAGACACACATATGGCAGTCGAGTGTGTGACTCGCTTCTAGCAGATAAAGAGAAAGTGTCAGAAACCTTGGAAAAGCAGAAAGCAGGAGAGCGCCCTTCCAGGTCAGCGATACCAGTTACGGCAACAGATTATGAGGCGAAGTCATCAGGCAGCTACTTTGATGTAGGTCACATGACGCGTTTCAACGTCTTCCCAGGGCACTCCATGCTTCAAATGAGCAGCACCTTGAAAGCTGATCACAATGATGTTGTGTATCTTCGACGTGAGCCCATGACAGACGAGTACCGCATCATCAAAGATGGCTATGGTAAGAGTTATATGAGCAAGCTTTCTATTCAGATTTTGTTTTGTTGTGCTGTGTTTTCAACATTCTCATCATTAATTCATTACTGTATTGCTTCTTTTTATTTTATTTTATTTTCCCTTTCTATCCCAGTATAAGATTGGACTTGAAGTTAATCTCTCATAAAAAAAAAATTAAATGAGAAATTCCAGTTTTATTATTTTATTTTTTATTTATCTATACATATATACAACATATATAGTAACTCTACTATGAAATTATTGTTGTTTTTCAAAACACTTCATGGAATAAAACATTTTGGTTATTTTACTCTTTTATAAAAGGTAATGGTAAATAATAATAATAATAATAAGGAATAATGCTTGTATAGTGCATAATCTTGCTAAGCAAGATACTGAGAATCAGAATGATTTGATTATCCAGTACATTTAGTTTTATCTTTAATAATTTACTTAATGTTAATATGTTTGCAACTATATTGTAACAGAAGAAAGTAAACTCATTGCTTGCATAAAAAAAGTACCAGCAATAAAAATAAACTAAATTGATTTGAACACTGATTTTAAGCAATCAAACTCATTTTGCAGTTTAAAGACTGGGAGTAGCTTTATGTTCCTTAATTGTTCTTCTTGTGTATTTAGTCAATATTGCTTGTCTATTATCTTGATCAGCATTTTTGTGTTCAGTAAACTAAATAGCAAGAATAAGGAAAAAAAGAAAGGAAGAAAAAATGCATACATTTATGGCATAATAATGTCATCGCTCTCGGGTGTTTACGTTTTTATTTTATTTTATTGAATTGTGTATTTCAGTAGTTAACCCTTTTACCGCCAGCCAAGTTTCAGCAAAAAATGTCCATTGAACTTACCTGGGTAGAGAACAAAATCTGTCTGTAATATTGGGGATTCCTCTGTGACATATTTAAAGTAAGGCTCCCAAAATTAAAAGAATAGGGTCTTTGGATAACAGACCCTGATTTGATGCTTTTTAGTGACATGGGTGTTAAATCATTGTGGTGCTAAAATGCGACATTGGCGGTGAAAGGGTTAATTAACATGCTTTGTGTAAGAAAATAATAATTTGCTGGTATGGATGTGAAAGTAGAGATGGTATATCATACTTTGAAAATTTGAAACATTTGTACTGCTAATACACAGTAGACTTACATCTTTTCATTCTCTTTCCATGACGTTTTATTCCTCATAACCCCATTTCTTGTTCTTATGCTAACTTGGAAGCTGTTTCTTTTACTTTGTCTTGTGTGCAGATTCTATTATAATCTTTATATTTCTTTTTCAAATTAATTTGGCTAACCTCAAATCCAGTTTCGGACAATTGTCATTATATACGCAAAAGAAATCCTAACAGTTATTTAATCTACCTATAAAAGTGAACAAGGTTTTTTGTGCATTGAATTAGTCTGTGAATTTATTTCAGTTGAGTTTATTAATAGTCTTGTGTTGTTCATACTTTTTGCAACAAACATGTGCTTCAGTTATTTTATTACATTTGTTTGTTTGTTTTTCTAACAAATAATGTGAGATTGATTTTTTTTCTACTTTAACTTATGATTTTTTTAAATGAAATGTAAGTGTGTGGGGGAGGGGGGCTGCATCTATGCATGCATGTGTGTGTGTGTGTGTGTGTGTGTGTGTGTGTGTGTGTGTGATGGTTGTGGTGGTTTTTATTTTGATTAAATGTGTGGGATATTTTAATCGCCTTACTTTAAGATATTGTACTTATGTTTTTGTTTTTTTGTTTTTTTATTATATGTTGTAAGTATTAGTATAGTTGTAACCACAAAGTATATCAAATGCATTTATCTATTTTCAAAATTTTATCTTAAGATAAAAGATATCTTAAATAAAAAATATTAAGACTGGAGTTGTTCAGAAGATACCTTGCTAAAAATGTATTTAAATATCACATTATTATTAAAGTATGTATGTAAAGTTTATAGTTTATATTGGCATAGAAAATAGCAGTATAAAAACATTGACTGTTAAAAAAAAAAAATCACATACTAATATTGTCATGACAATTGAGGTTTAGGGAGGAAAAGTATGACATCTTCAAAAATGTATTAATAGACCAGTATTATTGCAGACTAAATTGTGAATTGTTCGAAGCTGGATTGTGTGTAACTCTTGTTCTCTGCTTTCTTTCTTGTTTCCAGCCACATGGGCAGAACAGAACCTAGTGCGGGAGAAACTGAAAAAGCAGTGGGACGCACCTAAAACATAGAAACACTATGCACTGGTGTGACTCTGCTACCTTTGTTAATCCTTGGTGATCAGTCCAATCTGCTTTTGCTTTGCTGTGTGCCTCATATTATATTCTCTTTTACATTCAGTATTATAATAGTTTTCTACATGGACTCTGCCTTGCTAAAAAAACAAAAAACAAAACATATTTATGGACATTTCTGGATGTGGTTTTAAGTAAAGTGCCTATTTATACTTCTTTACTATATATGAACCATCCAGTATTTTACATTCAGGATGTGAATATGTACAACATTTCAATTCTTTTTGTTTGGTTCTCTATTATCAATAAAGCAATAATGTTGTAAACTAATTTGTTTTGTTTTTTGTAGATATATTCAAGTTTGTAAAATATACTTATACTTTTGTAACAAAAATGATCTGTTGACAATTAACAGTATTTATATAAATAATCAGTAAGTGTTATTGTTTGATTTATTTCATGATACCTTTTAAATATATTCTTTTAAAGATTGACTGTCAAAGCATTAAACAATGATTTACTGTTTATGGTACTCTTTTATCTGTCTAAAATTGCTTTTAGATAGTTGACTAATAGGAATTGCTTGGAAATAATTAAGGAGAGTAATCTTATGGTGTATGGGAGTGATCTTGCCTAATTCAATCGGTCAAATAGGGGAAGTTACTCTACTATCAGGTAGATCCCCCAAATTAGGATGATTACCATCGGGGTGGGGTGGGGCAATTGCTATCATGTATATTTTTTTACATTTGTAGAGTCGCCCCTTTCCAAAAATGCATGATAGCAATCTGAAAGTGGTAACTTTCTGCCCGTTAACATGTGATTTATAATGGTACCCCTTATTGTGAAGCATTTTTGGTAAGGGGGACCCTACAGATGTCAAGACTGTATGATAGCAATTGCCCCCTCAGATGGTAACAATCACCATCCGAACATGCTGCGTTTGAGTATATCTAGATTTAGACACTCGGTTTGTGTTCTTATTCTTATTCTTCCAGTTGGGGATGTTTATCCTGCCCCGCGCTCACCGGTCTTCATTCAGACCATTAATAACGCACAGGATGTGTGCTATGTGAATTTGTGTCATCCATCCCACCGGCACACACAGCCTACTCATACCGAATAGTGGGATGGGCTTTAACGTGTGCGCAAGATCTTGTGCATGCGTTCGCACACGGGACCTCGGTTTTTGAAAAGTCTCATCCGAAGGACTTTTTCCCCAACTGACGTCAGGTACCCATTTACACTTGGGTGGAGTGAAAAATATAGGAGTAAAGTGCCTTTCCCAAGGACACACCACTATGAACTGAGCTGGGCTCGAACCCGCTCACTCTCAAACCTGACGGATTATGAGCTGGGGGGGGGGGGGGGGGGAGACTCGGACTTACCAACTGAGCTACAGTGTCTCCACCATCAAGCTATCTGGGTCAATCTCAATATTTATTTATTTGCAAATTATCACTCAAACCTGACGGATTATGAGCTGGGGGGGGGGGGGGGGGGAGAGACTCGGACTTACCAACTGAGCTACAGTGTCTCCACCATCAAGCTATCTGGGTCAATCTCAATATTTATTTATTTGCAAATTATCAATGTTTTGCAAGTTAGATCAGTTTGTAACCCCTCTTTCTGTTTAAAATGTTTGCAAATCGTTCACTCGCTTCGCTTCACTCGTCGACGCCATTTTGTTGTTGTTGCTATGGTATTTGACCGAGTAAGTAAGGTAAACAGCTCTAATTTTCGTGAAGTGCTCTCCCATATTTTCCCCCAAAAAAAATTGTATATTATTAGTATGATTGAAATCATTTCTTGTTCATTTGCTTAATAAAAAAAATTCAAGTGCTGTTTACTCATACAACTGCTCATTCATGTACAACACTGTAAAATAAGGAGATTGGGAGATTTTGATTAAAAAAAAAAAGTTATTCTTTCTGTTTTGCTCAGTTATGTTTCCAGTCTTTATGCATAACTTAAGCGTGATTGTGTGTGTGTCTGTGAGAATGCCCCACATGGCCGCAGAGGGCGTAAAACCCTATTTCGTGTGTGTCTGAAAAAAGAGTTCTTTTGATTATGATAAGTAAAATTCCCTTTAAAGATATTGTATATATTCTGCACATGATATATGGTTTATTTACTGTTGCATTGCCTGTTGTATAAAAGATATAACTAAAAAAATACTGTTCTTTATTTTGTTTTGCATTATACAGTGAAAATCGCTTCAGTCAAAAATTGAAGCCGGACTGAAATTTATTTTTGAGATAGCCAATATTTTGAGTTAATAAAGACTTTTTAACATAAAGATTATTAAACTCAAACTGGGAGTCAAAATTGAAGGGACTGAAATTGTATTTTTGAGATAGCCAATATTTTCAGTTAAAAAAGATTTTTAAACATAAAGATTATTAAACTGGGACCCCAAAATTATTGTGAATTATCCAGTATTTTGAGTTACCAGTTTTTTAGTTGTCCGGATTCCACTGTATCATTCTTTACCATCTATTAATGGAATTTGGCTTTATTCAGTTGTTTCCATGATTTACATCTGTGGATACAAGATTGAAATGTCACCTCAGAAATGTATATTATATATGACTGTAAGTGTAATATAGTGTAAACAAACTCAAAATATTTATGTCTTCAATAGGAAAAGCCCATTTTTGATGGAAACTCTTAAGAAATTATTTGGTTCTGGTTTATTCATAAAATGTCTGTTACAAACATATGTAGCGTTAACAAAATCGCAATGCATTGGAGCATAATCACAAATGTAAAATCTGCTATTTTTGGTTTTGGTCTTTGTTTTGTTTTAGACATAATGGCTTTATTTAGAGCAAGATACTATCTAAAAGGATTTGTATGTAACTGATCGAGTATGTGTTGTGTTATTATTTCACAGTTTATAAACTGCCTTATCAACTTTAAAAAATGAAAATAAAATCAGCAATAGTTTTCGTCTGAGTTCCTCTGATCTGTGATCACTATCACTAAAATGTATAATGTTATTCGTTTGTGCAAGGTATCAATTTGTGTTGACTTTCTGTTCCCATTCAGCGATGTGGAGAGAACAGTTCTTGTTGAGAAAGCGTATGGAGGAACAATGGGACGCTTTCTTCAGAACACAACCCAAGTTCTCAGCTTCTTGGGACCGCAATCAGACCCGTCCGGCAAGAGAATCGCGATCACAGGCTCCCGCACCACTGCCGAAGACCAAATCTAGGCCAAGTAAATCCAAACCAAAGCCCCAAGCTTCAAAGCCAGAACAGTTTGAAGAAGTTGTGTTCAAAACCCCTCCAGTCACACCCCCTCCTCTGCCACCGTCCCCTGCAAAGCTGCCTAAAACGTTTGAAAGGGATGAAGAGTTTTGGGCTTTGTATGATAAAAAGTAGAAAGTCCTCAGCTGCCAGCAACTGCAAATTCTGTGACATGTAGCCTACGCGAGATAGTTTTGTTTAACAGGATAATGAATTATAGTGTGAGTTTTGAAGGCATTATTGCTTTTAATAGAAAGGTAAAGCTTTGAGGTTGTACATAAAGTTGTATAAATTATTGTACAGAGAGCACGTAACTACTCAGATTTTCATGAAAATCATATAACTATTTAGCACAAAATATCTCAAGGGAGAAAAATAAACAAGCCATTATATTCTTTCCATGGACGCTTTTTATTTTTATATTTTATAGTTGTCAGCATTTGAACAATGTTAAGATGTTAATGTACAGATGTTAGGATGGAATTTTCATGAAGGCATACCAAGGAGTGTTCTTGGGTTCTCTATCAAACGTTTTCAACACACCTGTTATGGTAGGAAGCTTATTTTAAATTAACCTTATTCGCAAATGCTACGAGCTTTAGATAAGTAAGTTTTTGAGAGAATAAACATCAGATCTAATGAAATATTCTAATGATTTTCCAGATATAAAAAAAGAGATAATCAAATCTTTTTTTTTTTAACTTCTAAGATGTGGGTTGAAAAGTCAGTTTATTTTTGTTTGAAAAAAAAAGTTGGAAAAAATTAATTATTTCTCGTAATGTCACGGTGTAATGTTTAGATTGCGTTATTTGGTATCCTCGGTATAAAAAAAAGTCTGCACATATTAAACGAGCACAGAATCTAACACAATTCAAAAACCTCCTTGGTGGATACACCAACATATCAAAACTACAATATGAGCATGACTAAAAGGCAGATTTGCCGAAAACAAAATACAAAAAACTCAGCTGTGCAAGAGTTCAAACAAAAATGACAGGACAGTGAAGAGGCCGCGAGGCCTAATGTCCTAACTACCAGACCTGAACTACCTGACCTGACCATTAAATGCACAATTACTGGTGTGTAGTCTGCAACAAAGTTCACCTGTTCTATGGTTCAACATTCATCGTTATTTTGTCACAATCTGATTTCTCCAATCGTCATAAATAAAATATTATAGGCATTTGTGAAGCTCAAGTAACCCATAACGGCAACCCCATCTTTTTGCTACAGATCCTGTAGTTCTACAATTCTACAATGTTTATTGCCAATCTCTGTTAGTCGTGTGCCGATCTACTCACATTCTTAATGATCTGTGGATGTGTCCACTCTCTCTCTC
Source organism: Phymorhynchus buccinoides (assembly GCA_017654935.2). Classification (NCBI taxonomy): domain Eukaryota; kingdom Metazoa; phylum Mollusca; class Gastropoda; order Neogastropoda; family Raphitomidae; genus Phymorhynchus; species Phymorhynchus buccinoides. Next base: position 16,255 of record JAGGCT020002526.1, on the reverse strand, counting down.
TCTCTCTCTCTCTCTCTCTCTCTCTCATTTCTTCCATTTTATTCTGTTCTTTTATTTTGACCTCCCTATCTCTGTCGGTATCTGCCTGTCTGTCTGTCTGTCCTTGTCTCAGTCTCGTTAATTGATGTAATTTATCTTATTCATATGCTTTGCACGGTGCGTCCGTTTACGACCTTGATTGAAGGTTTTTTTTTCTTTCTTGTATTTCGTTTTTTTGGTGGTTTTTTTGTTGTTGTTTTTTGTTCTGAGGGCCGGATGAAAAAAAAAAATAACCGGTTATTGTGCTTATTCCGCTTTTCTTCAATAAAAAACGTTCGTTCGTTCGTTCTCTCTCTCTCTCTCTCTTCTCTCTCTCTCTCTCTCTCTCTCTCTCTCTCTCTCTCTCTGTGCAGGGCCGGATCGTGGGGGGGGGGGGGGGGGGGGGGGGGGGGGGGGGGGGGGTGTACCTGGGTCCTGTAACGAAGAAGAGAAAGAGAAAAAAAAGAAAGGCAGAGACTCGTACTTACTGTTTTGTTGTTCTAAGGTACAATTTAAATGGAGTTTTGGCAGTTTAATTTGTTAAAGACCCCACCAGATCACGGGTTTTCCCCTCTATAATAGCTGGACTCAAGAAATCTTATTTTTGTCACTTCCCGCCTTTTTTTCTGTGTAGGATATCTTTTTTTTTTAAAGCTTCAGCTTCAGGCCCCCAGACTCCCGCCCTTGTTTGTACCCCCCCCCCCCCCTTCTAATGTGTCCTGGTGTGTGTGTCAGCGACCGACCCTCTCAGCCTTCAAATCTACGTACGTGCGTGTGTGTCTGTTTTGCGTGTGTGTCTGTTGTGAGTGTTTCAATACTGATTGTAAAGCGCTTTGTGCTCGATGAAAAGCGCTATATAAATATCCGTTTATTATTATTATTTTCAACCTCAAAACCCACCTGTTCCCCCGTGATTGAGGTTCCACTCTCTTTCTCTTCTCTCTCTTGCCTTTAGGTCTGTTTCTGCTGTATACTATTTATGTCAAACTTGTGTGTTCGCTTTGTATTGCATGTTTGTTTGAATGCGTTATGAATGCTAACGTGTGTGTGCGCTTTGATTTGATTTCTATCAAGATTCAGCGCCGTATAAATACTGTATGTTGTTGTGTAAGAACATATTTATGGGGATATAATTACTGTCTGTAACACTAACATTTTCTCAACAAGCAAAAGTAAAAGCCGTATAAAACATTTCGTGTTGTTTATTAATCCAGCATGGACCACGATGTTTATCATCACATTTAATAACAAGCGGCAAAGGACAAAAAACAACAACACACAAACAACAACAAAGAAACAAACTCGAACGAAAACATACTCCTTTATTGCGATCTACTTTGTAGATCGGCAAAGGACAATCATGAACATCATAGCAAAGATACAGTATCTTTGATCATAGGCTATATCATAACTTAGAAGATGGCGGCTGGGCCTCTCTTATGTCATTGCTTGAATTAAAAGGAAAATGTTAACTGGTCCCCAGCCCCACCTAACTTTGACGTTCTTCTTCTGCGTTCCCAGCCAGGCCATATGGCCATAATGGGTGAGGTTTGCTTTGACAACCTGTCTGCCTGTCAGAGTGGGGTGGTAAGCACTGCTGCGTGCACACGCGCGTGCGTGCACACACACACTCACTCTCACACACACTAACACTAACACACACAACTCGTGCATTCGTAAGTACGACCACAAAAATTAACCAACAACCAATGGCTGGATATAAACTGTTATCGTAGCCGCCATCTTTGGGAAAAATCTAAGTAGTGAACTATATATAATTGCATGCGATGTCATTTTTATCCTAAAATGGCGACTGGGTCCCTCATGTCATTGCTTGAATTTAAAGGAGAATGGGATTTGAACAACTGGTCCCCAGCCATACAAACCCATCCATACAAAACGTCGATCTTCTTCTTCTTGTTCCATAGTGGGTGAGGTACTTGTGTTTTCGGTGTTCACTGGTCTCCCCGCTGCATGCAGCTGACACATTCCGATTTCGAAGGAACTCAAAAGAGTATTAGTTGGAATATTTTTTTAAGAAGGTAGGAGAATGGGTCAATAACTGAATAGTCAGAAAAATAGTAGATGATCATAAGAAAAGAAAGAGACAGTCATAGAGTAAGACTAGAGGGCGATAGATTAGAGGAATTAAGTTTCTAGCACAGAACTTTCAGATGAATATTTCCCCTGACATATAATATGCACCGGTCAGTTGAATAGTTTTATTATTGGTGTGACATTTGCTTAAATTTGTGAGGTCTTGAGTGAGAGCTGTATATAGCGATTTTCTACAGGAGTGAACAATCTTAGGCTATTTGCATTTGACCCCACACCCACACCCTCAAATTTTCGCATTGAAAGTTTTATCTGAGAAGTGTCATTCTCGGGAAAGGGATAGGGTAATTAGGATCAGCCTAGGCTTATTTTCATGAAACTGAAGGAAAAAAACAGACTTTGAGATTACTGGTCGAAAACATGAGGGGGTGTCTAACAACAACTTTGTCTCTCAATCTAGGAAGCATTTCCCTTACTCTTAGTGCTGCACCTAAAGGATCAGTTGGCATTGGGAGACCTCGTTCGTCAACTGTCCCAAAGACTTCATGACAGAGAGAGTGAGGATATGAGTAGAGGTGGGGGGGGGGGGGGGGGGGGGGGGGGAGGTGACCGGTCTGAACCGAAAACTCGAAAAAACCGGTGCTAAACTTTCGCGGTTCGAAAAACCGGTTCGAGTTGCTGTGAACCGGTTTTTTTAAACTGCAAACTGAAAGTAAGTTTTTCTTAGAATAACGAAAAACAACACTGATTCTCAGCGCAGATTGGGTGTTTGTGGACCAAGAGTAGCTGTTTCTAGTTTGTGGTGGTGTATGGCTTTGACTTTTACCATGGACACTACATTGTAAATATAGCATCTATGCTTTGACCGAGTGTTGAGTTGAGTGTGTGTGTCATAAGTTTTGAGTCTTTAGTGTGTGTGTATGTGTGCGTGTGTGTGAATATTCTGACAAATAGATATGTGTTTGCATAGGTGAAACTAGTAATGCGAGTACTACTTTTAAAAAACGGTTCGATAAACCCGGTTCGAAGAGGGAAAACCGGTTCGGATTTTTTAACCGGTTCTCAACTCTAGATATGAATTATGACACCCAGGCAAGGAATCTTCTTTCATAAAGAAATTCATTTTAATTTGTTTTAAAGAATAACACTCGCCTCCCCATGGAAGTCATATTCTGACAACTGCGTAGCAGTAGCGCACACAACTGTTGCCAATGTTTTTTCTTAGAATTTTCATATTGTAACTATTTTACTCTTGTATAATAATGAATGTGTGCGTGCGTGTATGTGTGCGTTCGTGTGTGTGTATGTATGTATGTGTGTGTATCTGTCTGCATGCATACGTGTGTGTGCGTGCGCGCGCGTGCGTGCGAGTGTATGTCAGTGTGTGGCGCACAATGTCCCGCTCCCTCTAAGTGGTTACATGTCTATGTCCACGTGTCTATGTTCATGTGTCGATGTGACATGACTGTTCTGGTCATTTTGGTGGGTCTAGGCCACTCCCCCCCCCCCCCCCCCCCCCCCCCACCGGACACTTCCCTCCTGCCATTTCCTCCCAGGACACTTGCCCCCCGAAACATCCCCCCCCCCCCCCCCGGACACCTGCCCCCCCAGTACGTTTGCCCCCCGGACACTTGACCCCCATCCTCCTTACCTGGAACCCTTTCCCTACCGGACATTTCCCCCCTGTCTCTTTCAAGTTTTCTTTTTTGTTTCTGTCTCTCTATCTTTGCCTCTTTTCTGTCTACACTCTCCCTCTCTATCTCCCCCTTGCGCTCTGTCTCTCTCTCTCTCTGTCTCTCCCTACCTCTCGACCAGGTGAACCTAAAAATAAAGAAAAATAGACAGTCCAGGTCCAATAGTTGTGGTACCAATAGGTATAGTAATATAGAACAAAATCGGAAGCATACTTTTGTTACCACTAATCATTTTTCTCTCTTTCTATTCTATTCTTGTTTTGTTTTTTATGTGTCTTTTGTCTGTGTTTCTGTCTTTGTGTTGTCTGTCCTCGCGTTTTTTGTGTGTGACTGTCTGCTGTCTGATTTTCTCTCATATCAGTCTGTTGTCTGTTTTTTGTTTGTTCTGCATGTTGTTTGGTTTTACTGTCTGTCTGTTGTCTATCTTTTTTTAGTTTATTTTTTATGTATGTTGTTTGTTTTTTGTCTGCCTGTTGCGTTTCTTTGGTCTGCCTGTTGTCTGATTTTTTGCCTGTCTGTCATCTGTTTTCTTCTGTCTGTTTGTTCCTTGCTTTTCTTTTGGTTGTCTGGGTTTTTTTTGCCTGTTGTCTGTTTTTTGTTGTCTGTCTGTCGTCTTTTTTGCGTATGTCTGTTGTCTGGTTTTTGTGGGTTTTTTTTTCTTTCTTAGCAGCCTGGCTTTTCTTCTTTTAAAAAAATAATCTTTTGTTGTCTCCAAAATTTGTTTAATATAATTCTTCATGTAACTAGTATGTTGATGGCAGTATGATTTTATTTCCAGTATTGTATCTAAATTTGATTGATGAGGTGAATGTGGTGAATGCGTGTGTCTGTGTGAGAGGAATAAGGAGAGGGTTGCGTGCAAGCATCGTGTGTATTTTACTTTCTAGTGATTTATTATTTGTTTGCCTTTAATTTTTTTGTTCTCGATGTAATGCGCACTGAGCTCATGTGACAAAGAACGCTATATAAATTCACATTATTATTATCATTGTTGCTATTATTATTTGTTTTTTTCTGTTTTCGTGGCTGTGAATAAACTGTCAACTAGTTACGAATGGACCCGCGTTTGATGAACGTTAGTGGAGAGTTAATATAACCCTAATGACATGCCATTAAGTAGGGCCTATTGGCCTCTGCAACTAGGGATATTAACGCCCTTGGCAGTGAGAGTGAATCCCTTATTGGTCAGTACTGAAAAGAGCATTCACTCTTGCGAAAGGCAGCCATTTAGTGGCCTCAAATAGGGTTACTGGTGATAGTTATTCCCATGTTTGGTCACTACTCAAGCATTTATCAAGGGCATTCACTCTAGCAAAACATGGTTGTTGCAGTGGCCAATACTTTGGAATTACTTGTATTTCCGTGGTGTAACTTTTTTCTTGTATCAAGGGTTAGGGTAAGCCTAATTAGGTCTACTTCTACTAGACAAGTAATGGGTCAAGTTTGAGTGTCTGTTTACATGCCTGCTTACATGTTTGTTTGTCGAAAAGTTTGATATAAACAGTAATGAACAGATTTTGATGACATTCTTTAGAAAATTTTCATATAATGAGCGTGCTTTCTTATCACGTAATTAATTGCATGCATAGCCGCTCCATGTTTGTTTTTTTACTGCACTACCAAAAAGGAAAAAGCTTCAACCACAATGAATGTCCTCTACCCATACCATCCAAAATGGCTTCTCTCTCTAGCATTTCCGCCAGGGAGGAATCGTGTTTTGACGGTTTGATTTTTAGGAAACCAGAGCAAAGTGAGTGTTCCGATCGATCTTTGAAAAAGGCTGTCTTTCTGGTGATCTCGATGTGTTTCTTGCAAAAACTCACCCGTCAGGGTCCACCTTTAAGAGAAACTTGCATTAGGCCTACCAAAAATCATAGGCCAATCTTTGTTGAACGTTTGCGCTTTAATTTATCGGGGCTTTTTTGTTTGTGGCACAAGCCACAAACCTATAGCTCACTTTGTCGGTCTGTCGGTCTGTCGGTCCAAAATTGTCGCACATATTGTAAAAGAGAAAGAAAAGCGTGCCACAAACGATTGCGAATCCGCGCTTGTTTTTCTCTTTCCTACAACACTTCCTGTGTGAAGTCCACTCATATCAATGATCATTACTGCCCTGACCGTTTGTGGGTTATTTTGCCTGAGGCATAAAAAAATGTTCAGCTCAATTACCCCTCCTCCCTCTCTCTCATAACTACAGGCTCTGAGACTTCATGGCTTGCCATCTTGTTAGATTGATAAGGACTCGATGCCCGATCTTCCCGCCGACTTATTAAAAAATCGGGACTTTACTGGTTTTGCACTGCCTCCGGGCATTGCCTCCAGTATTGTTCCCACCATATTTGTATTTACAAATGTCCCATATGTGTCTGATTCAGACCAAGAGGACGTAAAACTCCATTTTCTCTCTCTCTTCCCGCCGACAATTATAGCCTAACTGAGAGGTGAATTCAACGACCCAAAAGTGCAACATAATTTGCATAAATCACAAAAGACCCGATTGGGGCTGGTTGCCTAAAACGTAGCGTTCTATGATCGCTTTGAAGCCACTGAAAGTAGTACTTTTTGTTATTGGAATGGATTTTAAGGCTTCTCGTCCTTCGGGCTGACTAGGGGAAAAACCTAGCAATCATTGGATATTCTGGTACTCTCTTCCGAGGCATACAAGTCCGTTGAAGGCGAGAGCCTTTGGCTTTGTCCTGGGGACATCCCACCCATTCTCCTTATTGGCAGCTGTTGGATGCGTGCTGGGTTTCTGAGTGATCGTGTTTTTGCCGGTGGGCTCTGCAGTCATAAAAAACGGGCTGGTACACCCATATGGCACTTTCGCAAAGACTCGTTTGTGTTGTATGGTCACCAAGTCAAGAGCAGGTATATATGCATACCAACTGAACACTAGTACCACAACAGTTTCAACAGCAATAATAATTCTGTCCATTTACACGCGCCTGGCTTCTTGATTTAACGGCATGAGAGAAAAAAGGGGGACATTTTTTTGGGGGGAATTCCGTCGAGTTTATATAGCCTTCGTGGGCTCCTTCGACGTACGAATCCACTGGCAGAATCAGATCCAGAGAAGGGGGAGAGAAAAAAACCTCCTTCTGTAGGTTACTATTGTCACAGTGTTGTACGTGTGGTACACACGAGAGAGAGAGAGAGAGAGAGAGGGAGAGAGAGAGAGAGAGAAAGAGAGAAAAGGGAGGGAGAGAAAGAGAGAGAGAGACAGAGAGAGAGAGACAGTAACTTTAGTGTAAATACAAATAACAAGCCAATATAAAGTAAATGAGTGAAGAAAATACAAAATACGTAAAACTGCAATACACTCTGCCCCCACCCTTCTTCCAGGTACAGACCCATCAAAAACACCCACCCACACGGAGAGTATCATAAGCATATCAATGTAAACAATTACTATGATCTTCTTCTTCTTCTTTGATCAATCAGTTTCCTGTCCATTATGAGCGCAGATGCGTCATGCTGCCGTTATGCACCTAACTAAGAAATAGTTAGGCCCAGCAAGTCCGACTTGGGCTTGAGGAAATGTTTTTGAAAGTGTTTCGTGAAAAAAGGCAGGAGAATGGACCTTTAAGGCAGAAAGATAGATGACAGTAAGCAAGGGAGAAAGGCAGAGTCAAAGAGAGTGACCGATTAGAAGAAGCTACAAGCACAGAACTTCCAGAAGGTAGGGCAACTATTTATACAAAAGACCCCCCGGTATCCCCACGGGGGGACTATGAAGTTCAAAACAATGTTTGAAAAAATATGGGGGAGAGAGAGAGAGAGAGAGAGAGAGAGAGAGAGAGAGAGAGAGAGAGTGAGAGAGAGAGAGAGAGAGAGAGAGAGAGAGAGAGAGAGAGAGATGAGAGTTTGTTCATCAGACCTAGATCTAAAAAGATGTTTGCATTCAAACTGTTTAGGCACATCACACACATTAAATGTTAGATTTAAGTAGACGAGGGTAGGTGAAGCAGAACGGAAGGGGAAAGGGTAGAGAGGTTGGGGTGAGGGTAGGTGGGTGTGCATAGTTGAGAGATGTTCTGATTGGACCACACGAGTCTGGTTCTATTATTAGACTGATTATATTGAAAGGTTCTGCCTCTCGATCTTTCTTTTTCTCAGCGACAGCGCAGTAATCGGAGGATTATCGTCAAGTTTTAGTAGTTGCCTTTTCGAGTTATGGCGGGATCCAGCAGTCTGGCCACTCTTGGCCATGGTCTTTTTGAAGACGACTGTGGCGAGTTGCACTTGTTTTATTATATTTTAAAAAACAACACACATGAACAGACAAATGTAACCTGACAGACGCGCTGAGTATACTGTAAAAATGTTTCTGATGGCCAACAACGATGATAACGGCCAAAAGCAAAGCGAAGTGACTGACCTTTGACTTTGTAGTTTGTTCCAGACTGGAGGACATTAATTATTTGCACTTGTCTTAGGGCAAAATCGGGGTTTAACTTTTTCCCAAGATGGGAAAGATCACTGCGGTTTTACCTAACTCCGACCATCCTCGGTAATTTTTGTTCTTTTTTCGTGAAATAAAAATCCTTATTTAGTTCTGACCCCAGTTCGTTAGTGGCTTTACAATAATCCTTTCTTTTTTTGGTTTTGCTTTACGTCCTCCCGGCCAAAGCCATATGGAACATTACTTTTTACTTTTAGACCACAGGCCAAGGCCTACTGGGGGTAAATCTCCGTGCTGCCGGCAAAGGCATGTCGCGATTGTCGGCGTCATTTGGAGGCTCTGTCGAGGGCATTGCACTGTCTCACGTTGATGATCTTTCTCTGAGAATGCTGTCGGTTATGTATGTTTACTACAGTTTAGACCTTGTGCGCGAACATTTTTGTTATTATAATTTGCATTTTGTGTGTGTGTGTGTGTGACCAATGTTAAATGTTTTCATTTGCAAACAGATAATTTTATTTGCAACATATCTGTAACTAAAAGCAAACAAATTCCCGCCAACATTCTTCCGGAGTTTTGCTGCTGGGGAAAAAGTTTGCGTGCCACGTCACGTGGTCACAATAACGCGCCCTTATCATGTTTTTAAAAAATTATTGAATATTCTATCCAATCAACGCAAACATGGCTGACTGTCATGTTATGATCGCAATGGGACCACCTTTTCTGCCTGATTCGTATTCGGATGCCTGTGTGTAATATTTTACAATATTTTTTTTCTCTGTTGGCAGTGTCGTTCGTTCGGTTGTGGGAGAGAGAGAAAATAATGCTTTACGCCCTCTTCGGCCTTTCGGCCATGTGGGGCATTGAGATTTTACTTGGGGATGTAAAGAGAAGGGGGAGGGTGGAGGAGGGGAGTGACCCGGAGGATCTCAGCATCTTTGATTATTACTCTTGGTTGGTTCCGAGCTCGCATTCTACAGACTACCAGTTGACACACAATAAAAAAAATATAGTTAGCTATGCTATAATCGTTACTTTTAAAATATGTTATTTGAGAAAGGCCGCTCCAAGAGCTGTAGTTAAAATTTTCAGGACCACAAAGTTAAAAATGTAATCTTTATTGTTAAAAACTTTTAAAATGTCATGTAAGGTAGGTTAAAATCGCGAAAAACAAATAAGGTTATGTACAAGAAATAATTTGGCTTCATAATCATGATGATAATGAGGCTGACTTGAGTAAAGATTTGGTAAAGGTAAAGATGTGCCACCCCCCATGCATTTCTCGGTTAATTGTATTTTTCCGTTTTCAAAGCTAACGTAAAATACTAAATATAAACCCATCATAAAATAAAAATACAGCAACACTCGGTTATAAGAAAATCGAAGGGAGATGATGTTTTGTTTATCCAAGTTTTCTTATTTCCGAAACTCAGATACAGTACACCCCGCTTACAGTAAAGTCCAGGGGAGCAAGGCTTTTCCTTTACTATAACAGGTTTTTCTTATAAACGATGTTCGGATATAGTAAAGTTTTTATGATATTTTTTATCTTATCCGAGGACGTTTTTCAAAGTCGAAGCTAACGCAAAATACTGAATATAAACCTATTATTATTGTCAAGGTAAAGATCAACCACCGCCTCTCTAATATAGTACAGGTAAAGATCAACCACCCCCTCTCTATTATTACTGTCAAGGTAAAGATCAACCACCCCCTCTCTATTATTACTGTCAAGGTAAAGATCAACCACCCCCTCTCTATTATTATAGTAAAGGTAAAGATCAACCACCCCCTCTCTATTATTATAGTAAAGGTAAATATCAACCACCCCCTCTCTATTATTATAGTAAAGGTAAAGATCAACCACCCCCTCTCTATTATTATAGTAAAGGTAAAGATCAACCACCCCCTCTCTATTATTATAGTAAAGGTAAAGATCAACCACCCCCTCTCTATTATTATAATAAAGGTAAAGATCAACCACCCCCTCTCTATTATTATAGTAAAGGTAAAGATCAACCACCCCCTCTCTATTATTATAGTAAAGGTAAAGATCAACCACCCCCTCTATATTATTATAGTAAAGGTAAAGATCAACCACCCCCTCTCTATTATTATAGTAAAGGTAAAGATCAACCACCCCCTCTCTATTATTATAGTAAAGGTAAAGATCAACCACCCCCTCTCTATTATTATAGTAAAGGTAAAGATCAACCACCCCCTCTCTATTATTATAGTAAAGGTAAAGATCAACCACCCCCTCTATTATTATAATCAAGGTAAAGATCAACCACCCCCTCTCTATTATAAAGATCAACCACCCCCTCTCTATTATTATAATAAAGGTAAAGATCAACCACCCCCTCTCTATTATTATAGTAAAGGTAAAGATCAACCACCCCCTCTCTATTATTATAGTAAAGGTAAAGATCAACCACCCCCTCTCTATTATTATAGTCAAGGTAAAGATCAACCACCCCCTCTCTATTATTACAGTAAAGGTAAAGATCAACCACCCCCTCTCTATTATTACAGTAAAGGTAAAGATCAACCACCCCCTCTCTATTATTACAGTAAAGGTATAGATCAACCACCCCTCTCTATTATATATAGTAATAAGAGCAGCTGAGTCAGTTCGAAATTGTGATATATGATGGGTAGAGCAGTCATTCTGGCTCCATGCTCCAAAAGACTCACGCTGTAAATTCAAGGAAAATAAGGGGGGGGGGGGGGGGGGGGGGTAATCTGACACAGTGTCAGAATGACTCCCCCCTCTAAATCCTGAAATAAGAGCAGCTGAGTCATTTTTAAATGGGGATATTATGTTGGGTGGTGGGGGTTTTCTGGCTCCATGCTCAAAAAGACTCACCCACCCCTTCCCTTCCTCGTATGGTTTGAGGTCCAAAAAGGTGATTGGGTTTATACATGGTAAGCTTATATTTCCCTGTGCACAAAACAAAACTAGCTGTGAAAGCATATAGTGTACAACCTGTAACTTCCAGAATGGCCTTGGAATCTATCGATGCATGCACACGCACGTGCGTGCGCGCACACCCCCACACCCACACCCACCACCCACACCACAC
>JAGGCT020002526.1:0-2500 GCA_017654935.2 Phymorhynchus buccinoides | reverse complement strand
AAATTGAGATTTTTAAAAGTGTTGTTATAGACTGTCATGATGGTTGACACCGTTGGCCTCTACATTGAATAATTGTCCTTTTCTTGCTTTGATCTGTAAATGTTGATTAAGTTGTCCTGTTGTTATCTATCTCTAATTTATTTCCCTTGCTCATCATGGGTAGGAAAAAGGGTTGGGGTGGAGGATACTTTTGTTTTACACACTTCATGTTTCCAGTATGATCATGTATACTCTTACATGTTTCTCTGATATCACCTTACTCTTCACTCTGTCATATCCCACAATCATTCAACAAATTAACATAGTTTGAATAGGGATTTTTTGTGTGTGGAAAGACGTTAAATTGAAGAACACACACTTTTGATTATTTATCTCTCGTCGCATTTCAATGAAACTGTCTGTACGTCTGTCTTTTTCTCCATTAGTATTTGAGCCAATCTCTCAGTATTTGAGCCATCCTCTCTCTCGCTCTGTGTTCCTCTACCCTTTCCTTTTATATGTAATTAGGGATATCATTAGGGAGGCAGACACACACAGACAGTCAGACAGACACACATACACACGCGCGCGCACGCACGCACAGAGAGAGAGAGAGAGAGAGAACAAGAACAAGAACAAGGCACAGAAAGAGAGAGAGAGATAGAGAGAGAGAGAGAGAGAGAGAGAGAGAGAGAGAAAGAGACTGAGAAAGAGGAGGAGGGATGGAGAGAGAGGAGAGAGAGAGAGAGAGAGAGAGAGAGAGAGAGAGAGAGAGACACACACACACACAGACAGACAGACAGACAGAAGGACAGTGCTTTTCGACCTCCAACTAGTTGAAGTTTTCTTTTTAAAGACAACGCCTGTCTTTTCCGTCCTCCATGGCCGTCCATTTTCTCTTGTAATTGGTAATAAGTTTCGTCTTTTCTTTAAAAGAAAGTCCATAGGCACATTACCAAACATTCAAGGTTGGCAACGGCATAAATTACGCATTCTTGCTAACAAGAATGAGGGGACAAAAACATGTTTTTGAGTGCCTTTCAATTTCGTTGATGAAGGTGTGACGTATACATTGATGACGTTTTTACAAAGGTCACGAAGAGGACTTTTTTTTAATATTGTAACTGAGGAGGAACTAAACCACAAATGACATTACGAAAGGATCTTTTTTATTATTATTATAACCCAGTTGCTACTATGGGTGAGTGGAGGGAGTGGTGAGATTGTGACGCATACATTGGTGACGTATTTACAAAGGTCACGAAGAGGATTTTTTTAAATTGTAACCGAGGAGCCAGTCCTGTGGGGAACAAAAAGTGACTTTACTATAGCAGTTTTTTTATTATAACCGAGTTGATACTATCCGAGGACTATTTAGTAATAAAACAGTAGACCTTTGGCCGGGAACCAGTGATTTCCTTTACTATAACCGAAATTTCTTATAACCGAGTTTACTATAAGCGGGGAGTACTGTATAAGAAAACATTTTGAAGTTTTTCCCCTTGTCTCTCTACCACCAACACAAAAGTACTCATATTTTTTTCTTCGGCTCAACATTTATTTGGCACAGAATACTGAAGGAAAGTATGGAGTAAAGGAACAAAAACAACTCAATTAGTCTTGTAATCTAGTGCCTGTACTGTTTAGAATGTCTGTGACACAACTGGTTTGATGTAAACTTTCCCTTTTTGGAACGACTTCAATTTTCTCGGAACATCCTTTCAGTTCAGGTCCAACTCACTTTTAAAGACACACTGACCCAACACGATTAAATCCCTTGTTTTTTTCCGGGTAACTGTGACCCACATACAAATTCCCCCAAGTTCAAATTGAGGCTGCTCTTTAAAATGATGTTTCGTTTTCAATTTGGGGGGCATTTGTATGGGAGTCAAACCTGGTCAAAACAAGATTTTGTACCAGCTATAAGAAGGAAAACAGGTGGAACCCGTGATTTTTGACTCGTGATCTGGGGGGTCTTTAAGAAAATGTTGTCAATGGTAATTCGCTTATAAGTAAATAGAACTCGCTTATAAGAAAATGAACTGCAAACCAACTCTCTTGTATGACATAATTTTCTTATATCCAAGTTTCCATTGCGGATGGGAGAAGACAATTTGCTTGCTTATAACCGAGTTTTCTTATAAGCGAGTTTCTTATATCCCAGTTTTGATCATAGATAAGAAAGAAGTTCGGCAGGGAATTTTTTTTTAAAGAAAGCTTCATTGTAAGCGAGTTTTCTTATAAGCGGATTCGGCTGTATATATTTTTTTTTTTACGGATTCATTTTTTTCCACTAAGTAATGAGGGGAAAGAAACATGTTTTTGAGTGCCTTTCAATTTCGTTGATGAAGGTGGGTAGAGGGAGTAGTGAGACTGTGACGTATACATTGATGACGTATTTACAAAGGTCAGGAAGAGGACAATTTTTTTTACTGCAACGAAGAGGAACCACAAATGACTTTACTATAGGAGTTTTTTAAATTTTAATTATAACCCAGTTGTTATTATGGGTGGGTGGGGG
>JAGGCT020002525.1:0-25000 GCA_017654935.2 Phymorhynchus buccinoides | reverse complement strand
CTTTTTTGCATGATCACAATGTAATGTCTCATATTATATTCTAATACTGATATGACTTGTGCGTGTGTGTGTGCATGTGCATGCGTGTTCGCGATTATAAATGTGCATGCATGTGTGTATGCGTGTATGTGTGTGTTGCAGTGTGTGTGTGTGTGTGTATGTAACATGGTCCAATGTGTTTTAAGCTTATGTGTGTGGGTGTGCGCATACGCGACTGTGTGTGTGTGTGTGTTTTGCAACTCTTATACAACTCTCTCCCATTTAAGACCTCATTTTGGATGATTTTTAAAGCTCTTATAAGGGAGGTTCCACTGTATAATTTTTTTTGGGAATGGCTAAATGTCCCCCCTGCAAATGTTGGCTAAATGGCCGTTGGCTAAGTGTCCACTGGCGGAATGTCTGTTGGCTATGTGTCCGTTGGCTAACTGGCCGTTGACTAAATCAGTAATGTCCCGGATTCCATGGATACAGTACAAACTGCAAAATATCTGGGAGTCACCCTGCAAGCAAATGGAACCTGGGACGTCCACTTGAATACCATCACAGCGAAGGCCAGTCAGACTCTTGGCGATGAAAACCTAAAAATAGCCTGCACTGAGTTGAGAGAGAAGGCCTACATGGCCTTTGTCAGACCTCTCCTCGAATACGCATGCTTGGTCTGGGATCCCTTTACTCAAAAGAGTATTGACAAGGTGGAATCGATCCAACGCAGGGCTGCCAGATTCGTTTTTGAATCAATACCATAGAACAGTCAGCGTTACCGACATGCTCCAGAGACTGGGAGGGAACTTGCTGCAGCAACGCCGACAGACCACCAGACTCACCATGCTCTTCAAAATACTCAATGGCATGGTGCGTGTTTACAGGAGCAAGCTCATGCCTCAGCCAGAGCGGCAATGAAGAGATCACTCGCAGCAGCTCCTCATCCCTCAGTGTCGGACGCAGTATCGCCAGAGTTTCTTCTTTCCCCGGATAATCAGGGAGTGGAACGACCTGCCTACATCAGCAGTGAAGGCCAGAACTTCGGAGAGTTTCGCAGCCGGAGTCTGGAAGCACCTGAATGGACACCTGCCTGCTGCACCTGTCATGCCTGATGGCCCCACTCAGAAATCATTGGGCTAGCAACCCAAACTCTTTTCTTTCTTTTTGTCCGTCACCATAGGCGATCAGACTTTGCTATGGGCTGGTTTGTATTTAAAAATATTTTTTTTCTCTTTTCTGTCTGTCCCAAGGATATCTCCCGAACCGCTTGACCGAATCGCGTCAAATTTTGTGTGCTGGTGTGTCACCATGAGAGGAAGGCATCCGCGTAAAAATGTTGCCGTTGTGACCTTGACCTTGGCATGCGACCTTGAAAACAAAAAATCTTTAAGGGGCCATAACTCCCACACCGTTGGTCTTAGAGACTCCAAATTTGGCATGGAGGTACTTTGGCTTATGCCCGTTCTGATGGTGGCATACCGATCAAGGTCAAGGTCAAGGTCCGGGAGATCGGTAGGCCTTGAAAGTGGTAGGGGTCTAAAAATTGGGTTTTCAGCCATATTTTCCACATTTGTACTTGACAGAAGTGCTTCATATTGTGTGTGGCACTGTATACCCTAGAGTAGAAAACATCTGAGCATAAGTTATCGCCATGCTGACCTTGACCTTGAAGTGTGACCTTGAAAACCAAAATTTCCTTCTTTGCGCTATATATTTATTGTCCAAGCTGTATCTCGTGAACTAGAAGACATATCAGGGCTCCCCATTTTGTTGGACCATAGAGGGTATTATCACCCCCAGGAAGCAGCTATAGAGGGTCTCTTCACCTCCAGGGTGAACGTATAGAGGGTGCAGGCATGAAAACAGCTCCGCAGTTTTCGCCAAATTAAAAAAAAAAATCGATCGATCTCCGCCGGAAAAAAAAAATCTCCGCCGAAAAAAAAAAGAATACAAATTATCTTTATACGGCACAATCTTCATTTTGCGCCTTTTTGCTGTTCCACCGTAGTCATTTCAAAGATGGCGTCCGCCGAGAACACGTGTATTGAGAAAGAAAGGAAGGAAGTTGAGGGCTCCATTGGACTTAGCGAGTAGAGGGGTGGAAGAGGAAGGGTCTTTATCTTCTAACCTAAACAGACAGCAGTGGTACCAGACTCATAAACTTTGGGCTGACATGCCTAATTGGTCTCATGGGTCTGCAGTAGACCTTTTCGCGCTGGGTGAAATGGGAGACGGGCTCAGCACTGGGCAGATTTATAGTGCGTCTCATAACCCTCGAGTAGTAATTATAGTGCGTCATTTCACCCCCAGTACGAAGTTTTAATGCGTCTGTCACGCACATTTGACGCACAGACGCACAGAATGGAGAGCCCTGCATATAAGCTCTTCAAATATTGTGTCAGGATTTGACACTAACAGTATAAAACATTCGTATATAAATTATCCCCTGGAACTACAATGTCGCCGAGCGGCAGACATGTTTCCGTTTTTCTCCACCCTCCTATATCTCATGAAATACTGTATAGAATCACTCCAAATTTTGTGTGGGTGTGAGACACATCCCAGAAAACTACCGCCACATTTCTCTCACCTCTGTCCCATGCAAGATCTTAGAACATATTATCTTCTACCACATAATGTCCCATCTTCAATCCCACAACACCCTCACCAACCTCAACCATGGATTCCGTGCAGGCTACTCATGTGAAGCGCAACTCCTCACAACAAGCCATGACCTTCTGTCCTCCTTTCATAACAAAACCAGTCTAGATTTTTCTAAAGCCTTTAACACTGTACCTCAATAAACTCCTCCTTATACTTAAAAGCTATGGAATATCAGGCCCCCTCCACCAGTGGCTCACCTGCTTCCTCACTCAAAGAACTATGAGAGTAGTGTTAGAAGGAACCTCCTCAGAAACAACATCAGTTGACTCTGGAGTCCCACAAGGAACAGTGCTTTGGCCCCTTCCTGTTTCTCTGCCACATCAATGACTTACCAAAAGCTGTGAATCCAACTTCAAAAGTCAGATTATTTGCTGACTGCCTTAAATTAATAACTTCAAAGACCATCAGACCCTGCAAGAAGATCTGCAATAGCTTGAGACCTGGGCGAATACTGGGGGCATGCGCTTCCACGCTTCCAAGTGCTACATTCTATCTTTACGCAGCAAATCCAACTTGTATTACCAACTAAATAACACCATCATCCAGCATGTTCCAACAAATCCATACCTGGGCATCCTACTATCTGAGGACCTAAAATGGGACCACATATTTCCAACATTACAAAGAAAGCAAGCTGCACCCTAGGATTTATCCGACGAAATATCTGTCGCTGCCCACCACGGTGTAAAACCAACGCCTATTTGGCTATATCTAGTCAGACCTCTACTCAAATATGGTGCAGTTGTGTGGGACCTTTTTCTACAGAAAGACATCGACAGTATAGAAGGTATACAACAAAAATGCTGCCCCCTTCATCACTGGTGACTATAAGTCTACAAAGCCTGGCAGTGTCACCAAACTTCGCGAAAAACTGAGCTTCCATCCCTTCAACAAAGGCTCCAACACCTCCATCTGACTATGCTCTACAGTGGTTGAGAGGCTAGTACCGGCCTTACCCCCTGAAGACTTTATCACTTAGCACAAATCGAGCAGACTGATAAGATCCGGACTTCCTTACTTGTTGAACCCAATCTGATCTTCAGTTCGAAAAAAGTTCCCTCCTCAAACACCGATCAGTTCAAAAACTCTTTCTTTGTTAGAACACCAACGGAGTGGGACCATCTGGAAAACAGCACCGTCCAAGCCAACTCCGTTGAGGCCTTCAAAAAACAGCTTACAGTCAACCAATGTCAATAAACCACCTCTGCGCAATTTCTCCCTGTCACAGTTATGCCAGACTACTGGATTGTAGCGATGTATCTGAAAGAAGAAGAAGTTGGCTGCCTGGCCGAGGCTGAGGCGAGGCTCTGGTTCTGGTTCCTTGGTCGAAAGGGCCACATTGTGGCATGAAATCGACAAAAACTTATGGGAGAGCACACCCCATTTAAAATCCCTACATATATGACCTGGCCAGTCAGCCCACGTTCGGCGTGAGGCTGACTTTGTGCCTCGAAGGTGCTGAAGATATCTACGTAAGCACACACTGTCCTCTTTTGTTTTCCTTGTGTGGGGCCGGGTGTTTTCTGACTAGCTGGGGGTGCCCAAGTGGCCATACATGCTTTCTTATCTGTCTCGTTCTTTTGTTTTTTTCCAGTGTAGTGATTTTTCTTTGAACCCCAATATATGTCACTTTTTTTTTGGTCAGTGATTACTGGTTGCGGCAGGTGGACAATTTATTTGCAGGAGGGAGAGAGAGAGAGAGAGAGAGAGAGAGAGAGAGAGAATGTGTGTGTGTTTCTGCTTGTCTGTCTGTCTGTCTGTCTGTTGACAACTCTTTTCATAGATTTAACTGACTCGTCTGTAACCAACTCTGTTTCAGGCACTGATGAACCATTCATAATTCCTGACAATCTGCACACAGTGACATCAGACTGAAGACAGAGCCAGAACACAAGATGCACGTCTGACTGGAGTCAGCCCTGATGCTGATTCTGTTGTTAAGATGAACACTGGAGAATCTCCAAACGTTGAATGGCTGTGTCAGCAGGCTGTGGACAGTGGACAGTGGGACTTAGTGCTGCAACTGATAGAGAGGGGCGTGAGTGCCGCCCTGAGGACCAGCCTGCTGCAATGCGCCCTGGGTCATCAAAACGTCCAGTGCACGGCCACACTGATGGACCTGGGGGTCAGCAAACACTGCAGGGAGGAGGGACTGCGACAGCAGATAGCCGCCGGTCATGGGGACTTTGTTCTGGAGGTGGTGAGGAAGGTCAGAGACCCCGACCTGACCGACTTTGTTCTGAGAGAGTCCCTGAAGCAGAGCCAGTGGCCGCTGGTGTCAGGACTGGTGAAGGAAGGGCTGAGTGTGGCCCAGATGGAGAGTGTGTGTGACAATGCTGTGGCTGACCAACAGTGGACTGTGGCCCTTCAACTGCTGCGTGATGGCGTCAGCCCCAGTGAACGGATGGTCAGTGAGCTGTTCCAGAACAACAAGGCCCAAGACCTGCTGGACCTGTTCCCTGTGGGCAGCATTCCTGACGGTCTGAAAGGTCTGCTGCTGCTGGCCTGTGTTAGATTTCACCAGGGAGACCTCACTCAACACGTCCTGCAGAGAGAGTCAGTCAGTGACTCCCAGCTGATGGAAGCCATCAAGTTAGCTGTGCACCTCAAGGACAAAACCGCTTTCCTTCTCCTGATCAGAGATTGTCCAAAGAGTTGCCGCATCTTCAAACAAAAGTTTGTTCACCAGCAGTGGAAGGAGCAGCCGTCAAAGTGTTATGACGGAGAGGTCAGGTGGATCTATGATGTTCTGTATGAGGGAGGAGAAAAGGACCTTGCTCTGTTTGTGGTAACCTCTGGCAAAACCACCTGCCCCTGTATTGCTGACTTTTGTCGACATGAATGGAAACAGTTGAGTGTGAATTCAAAAAGGCTGAGTTACGTCTTTACGAAAGTGCTTGAGTTTGATCACAAAAATTATCACCTTTTGGTTAAAGAAAAGTATGCAGCATCTGAGACGTCAGAGTCAGTCCGTTCACTTTTGTTTTGTCACACTCTCCAGATGGAGGAATACAGCTTGACTCTTGAGCTGTGCACATATGGTGTGCTGAGGAAGGATCTGAAGTTTGCCTTCCGCTATCTGGTCCAAGGTGGGGTGAATTGGGGAGTGTTTCGTAAGATGCAAGAGCAGCTTAACTGGGAGGAACACTGGCTGCGACTGTACACACTGAACCTTTCAATGAAAACCTACTTTGAGGAGAGGTCAGATGCCAATCTGAACATCTTCATCGTACACTTCATTGACTGTGACAGTCATTGTGGCCTCCGATTTATCAGCCGAATGTTCAGGAAGGCTGTTACAAAGTGTGTGGAACTGGACCTTGCTGACTGCTTTGCCATGTTGTGTGTCACTCATCAAATTGTAGGAAGAAGTGTAGTCAGAAGTGATCTGGGCTTCGCATTTGATTCTGCGGTGAATAGAAACCGACCTCTTCTCATCTCAAAACTGTGCAACGGACCAATCTCATGGACCAATTGTCACAATGAACTGGTGAACATCATTCTGGAAAGAGAAGCATGGCACTTGCTGAGCTGTGTGTCTGCTGCTGATCTGAGATTTTTGATTTCAGACAAGGGGTTGGGACTGCTGGAGAGGTGTGTGCTCAAAATGTTGTCAGATCAACAGGTGTGGCCTGACATTGCACCAGCTCTGGATGAGTGGATCAGACGTTGTGGGGTAAATGGAGGACGCTTGATTGCAAGAGTGACGATCATGGCACGACTCTGGTTGTGCAATGTGTCCAGAGTGACCCAGTGGTGTGTGGACAACGGTCACTCCAACCTGGCCTTCTTCCTGGCTTTGGTCACTGAGGACATGGAGATGTTGACCACAATGGTCACTGCTTACCCCTCTCTGGATCTTGACCACAACTGGTTGTGGCCAGCTATGATCTTGGCTGCTGATCATGGAAAGTTGTCCACTGGTGCAGCACTGTTGAAACAGTTGCCTGTGAATCGTAACACTGCTAAAGAGTACTGGGAGCAAACCAGGCCCCTGACAGATTGGAGTGGTTTGTCCTCAGCTTGTGAAGAGCAAGGTCTGACGGACTGGGCTCTGGTCGTGATGGCCAAGTCATCAAGCTATGTTCTGGAGAAACACCAGCTTAGCCAGAACCCTGAACTGCTGAATTTCCTGATGGACACAGCAGTGCGCCACATCATGATGGACGTTGTCAGAGCACTGATGCCAAGATGTAACGATTTAGGAATCTTTCAAGATGCTTTGAAGTGGGCGATGTTTGGTGGAGAGAAGAGCTTGGTAGAAGAACTGTTGAACAAAGTTGATCCTTCTTCTTTCAGATGTATCTATTACGACAGATTGTTGTTTGGACCTACTCTACACAGTGATAAGGTCAGGGATGACATGGTCAGACTGTCCATTTCCGCAGGCCTTTCCAGCTTTGAACGAGAGTTGCAGCGAGGGGTCTTTGAAATAGAGAATATCCTGGATAACGTGAAAACGACAACGTTCAAACGGCTCCTGGCCTCTGGGGCATTTTCCAACAAACTTCTACACACGTTACGGAAACATCAAGACTGGAGGGAAGCGCAGAAGGAGGAGGATGAGGAATATGAAGACGAAGAGTCAGAGGAGTGGAAAGAAAGCTGTATATGGATCAGGGAAGCTGCCAGCACCCCTTGCCGACTGGAGCACCTGGCACGGTTAGCGGTGTCCCACAGCATCGGCTGTCAGCCAGGAAGGTCCCAAAGGATCCACAGTCTGCCTGTTCCTGAGCCTGTCAAAGACCTCCTGCGCTTCAAGGACGTCGTCTCTGTGGATTTTGAAGAAGAAGAAGAAGAAGAAGAAATGTAAGCATCGTTTGTGTCTGACTATGACCCCCAAAGCAAATGAGGCTACTACAACTGCTATTCTGCACCAGAGCTGGGCTGGAATTTGTTCATAGTGAAGCGTTGACCATGGCCAAACCTCACTCTCCAGGAGGATTGTTGGACAGCTGATTTTGGAGAAGTTCCCCAAAGACAGCGAAGGGAGAAAGGTGGCAGAGTGGTTAAGACGTTTGCCTGCCAAATGTAATGCGTGACTGCAGCGTGAGTGACCCGGTTTCGAATCCCGGCCTCGCCCTTTCTTTCTAGTTTGACAGGAAAATCGAACTGAATGTCGAGTCCTTCAGATAGGGACTTAAAGCTAGTCTGACCCATGTGCTTTACGCACGTAGAAATCCCGGTAAAAAGTCGGTAAGAGCAGGGAGAAATCCCGCTGTCTGGTATGGCTAAATTGATAGCTAGGTTTTCCAAGTGTGCCCACACCCCGTCCTCACCCTGTGCCCTCCCCCCAAAAAAAAATAATTTGGTAGGCGCTGCACTTGCATATTGATATACAGACTCATAGACAGACACACTGACCAAAAAACATTACTCCACCCAGACTCCAGTCTGGCGGGGTAATAATATTCAAGTATTTTTGTTCAGTATTGTTGTGTACATGGTTCAGAATGTTTTGTTGCATGGTCAGTTTGTTTCCAGTCCTGAGACAAACTTGCAATGTTGTCACGCAAAGGACTAGCAATGCTATTGACTTGCAACTGGAGAAAATCCCAAAACAGGCAAGGCAGGGGTCCAGGGGCTGCCCAGGCCCCTGGCAGGGTATAGAAGCTGAAGAAAAAGCAAAATCATACTCAATCTGAAGCTTATTCCAGGCTTGTAAAGTGAGAATTCAATACTTTTCCCCCTATCTGAGGCTTGCATCCATGCATCATCAGATGAAGAGGAATAACTCTGATATGCTGGCTTTTGCTCTAGCACAGTCAATCTGAGTTATATCCCCAGATTGGCTCTATCAGGTGGGGGTTTTCCATGGCATGATTTGTACCAATGATTTTTTTCTTTAAATTTCTCTGGCAGTCAAGGGGTTAAGCAAACTGTACGATTGTGTGTGTGCAGCATGAAAATTATTTTGTTCTCACATCTAATGTCTCTTCGCTGTTGTTTGAATACCTGTTTTACCGCTTTTTCGTTTCACCGGCGACAGTCTTTTGTGAATAATGTCGTTTATATGTATTAGATTAATTCATTAAACGTCCCCCTGTGGCTAAAGCTGAAATAGAAACTGTTCCAACTGTAACGATTGGAGACTATCTAAAAGGCAGGGGCCTCCAAAGGACAGGCCATATCAATAATGTCACAGAGAGTGTGTTCAACAAAGTATTCTTATGATGTTATTCACCACACGTTCCTGACACCAGCTATTTCCTGATCACATAATGAATGCATGTATGTCCGTTGAGCCTTTCTTAGGCATGGTAATTTTTAGCGAATTCTGTGTATGTAGAAAAATATATGTCACTTTTTGAGTCTATAGTAAGTATGATAGTTGTTCGGTTGTGTGTCTGTGTGTGTGTGGCGTCTGTGGTCCAACCTCCAAACTTTAACGTTGGCATTTTCTTGGGAAATGGAAGGCGTACATAGTTCAAACTTTGCACACATACAGATGTTTATGCAAGCTTTCAGACATTAATGATTTTGATAATTAGATACTTAGAACAACACTGTAAACAGATAACAAACAAATAACATTTTAGATAAGTGGGTTAGAGATTATTCAACAGGCAACATGAGTTAAGAAAGTATTCCACAGTGAAAGCCTCGATAGCTCAGTGCGTAGAGCTTCTGTCTCTCATGCCAATGGTTCTGGGTCCGATTCTCGAACCGGCACATTTTATTTTTATTTTCTAGTTGTATCCATTAACGATAGTTCATTTGTACTTTAAAATTTGATTGGCAATCTTGTACTTTAGACATCCCCCCCCTCAATCTTTGTTGTTGTCCCACATGTGCCTGTTCGAGTGAGCCTTGAAGGCTTTGCCTCTTGTTTTTGTCAGTATTACGTGGTAAGGTTTAACGGGGTGACGGCCCTGACATGGCCTCAGTTGTCGATGGGGCTATGATTTTAATATTAATCTTAAACATAATCAGAGTGTTTAATCTTGAGGAGACGCCCTTTTGCCCATTTAAAAAAACATTTCTGCATGTTCATCTCCAAGATGAATTGCCCCCTGTTGCATCACCAATGAAAGACTGTTTACCCCTTGATCATCTCCCCCCCCCCCCCACCCTGTTTACCCCTTGATCCTCCTCCTGGCTTACATGGTTAGGGCCATCACGTGGGGATACCGGGGGGTCTTTCAGCAGAAATAGTTCCCCCTTCTTCTGGAAGTTCTGTGCTAGTAACTTCCCCTACTCTATCACTCTCTTTGACTCTGCCTTTTCTCTTCTTTTTGCTTTCTGGCGTCTACTTCTTTCTGCCTTATTGGTGCATTCTCCTGCATTTTTTTTATAAAACCCTTCCACGTTTTTCCTTTTTACAATTTATGACATGCCAGTTTTTTTAAAATTATTGTACACTGGCTTCCAGACGTGAGAACTTACGCACTTGAGTGGGCACCTGTTGTCCATTCTGCAGTGCATATTAGCCTTTTTTATGTATCTTAGCTTACTAGTATGTATTTGTTATCCTTTTTTACTGTTTTTTTAAACCTGGATTCGATAAATAGAGCGGAATGGCTTACGTTTCCAGCATTGTCTGGAATTATGTGCTATATGGTACTATGAGGGAAGTGTCATGTTATGCATTTTTGTTTTTGCATAATTATTAATGGTAAGAATTTGACATTGTAATAGCTCATGCTCACCATACAGTAAAAATCGCTTAAATAAAAATTGAAGGGACTGAAATTTTATTTTGAGATAGCCAATATTTTGAGTTAAAAAGACTTTTCAACATAGAGATTATTATTCTGGTACCCAAAAATTATTGTGAGTTTATCATCCAGTGTTTTTGAGTTATCAGTTCTCCACTGTAATTATATGTGTTTTTGTTTTGATTATTTGTATGCTTTGCTAAATGGTATGGTTGTTGGTTTTTGCAATGTGTGAAAAAGGAATTCATTTCAGACCAAGGCAGGGTTGGGTGCTCTCAGATTAGTGTATAGAGTGCCTCAGTGACTCAAAACAATGTCATCCACAGGAATGCTTACAAAAAATCTTAATGATGGAACTTTTTTGTTTTTATGGTAATCCATTTTCAAAGTCAATTCTTCTTCTTAATTTTTTTTTTAAAAGGTGGAACTAAAACATTTTTGCAGAAAATTTCAATTGCCTACAGGAAACTAATTTTTGCCCTTCACGTTATGATTCAAAATGGGGTAATGGTAAAGATGTGCCACCCCCCTGCATTTCTCGGTTAATTCTATTTTTCCGTTTTTGCCTTTCTTACCATACATAAAGCTGTATTTTAGGAACATTTTTAGCTAATAACCCTAGCCCTAAACCTAACCCCCACTATGTTGCAGTACACCGCGATTTGTCACAGTTGTGGTTCGTTGCGTTTTTCCGTCTTATAGGGTGGGGGTTAGGGTTAGGGCTAGGGTTAGCATTCCAAAAAGATAATTTGGTGAAAATGTTCCTAAAATACAGCTTTATGTATGGTAAGAAAGGCAATAACGGAACAATACAATTAATCGAGAAATGTAGGGGGGGTGACACATCTTAACTTTTACCCAAAATGGTGCTATAATGTTTGTATAGTATGTATGTTTGTTGGAAAACAAGTAAAATAAAAAAAATAAAAAAGAAGAGGATTTTTTTTATTTTATGCAGATGTACATAAACCTTTATGTAAACCTATAAGCCTTTTTGATTTGAATGTCTGATGTATCTGCTTCCTTTCTTTTGCTCTCTCTCTGTCTCTCTCTCTCTGGGTGAGAAAGAGAGAGAGAGAGAGAGAGAGAGAATTGCTTTGCAAGAAAAAGCAGTTTGGAAAAGTGTAATAAAATCATAAATAATGATGAAAATGGAAATGATCATTTTTTATGATGTTAAAATTATGAGATGTGATCTCTCTCATGAAGTGTAAAAATGATATTTAAAAGAATGGAAAAAGGCAGGCTTTTGACAAATAAACCGTGGTTTGCAACATTTCAGTCAAAATCTGTTTACAATAATCTGATATGTCTGAATTTATTTCCAAATCTATTCACAAATATTAAGTTATTAAGAAAGATATTTGAGACACAGAGAGAGAGAGAGAGAGAGGGGGGGGGGGGGGGGGGGGGGGTAAAAACAACAAAAAAAATCCAAACACTAACAAGGATGACCAACTATTGTACATACATTTTATTTCCAACAAGATATGGCATCTAAGCACTAATGATATCACTAACACAAGCAAACATGCACTGAAATCAAAATGAAATCTTGAGTACCAGTAAATGATAATTATCAAACTGACAAACTGAATGGGAACCGACAGCAACGCATCCATAAATCTGGAAGCGAAGAGAAGCACCCATACCAGTATGTCTTCATTCCAAGTATGACAACAAAACCTCATGACACTTTCAGGCATGGTAGTGGGGGCAAAGTGGTTTTCAAGGAAAATGGCCGGGGGTCCAGGGGGCCGAAGAAAATTCAATAAAATTCAAGAAATAAGAGTGAAATTTTCACTTTTTCATGCCATTTTAATAATTTTGTTTCAAACTGTTTCGCGGATGATCCGAAATTCGCGGAGATCTACCATGCCCGAGTATGACAACAAAACCTCATGACACTTTAAACCCCACCCCACCCCACCAAAAGATTGTCACTGAGAAACGGCATTCTGCCATTTTTGGGAAAGGGATAGGGTTAGTATCAGCTTAATATTGATTATTTTTCATTAAAAAAAACAGCTAGTGGAATTGAATTGAACGAGCATAGCCTTTTGTACTCGGGAATTTAAATAAATCCCTGAAGCGAAAATAATAACTTGATTTCCAACCCACTTGTTCTAGTGACTTTAAAATAAAAGCAGTCGCTGCAGACATAATGTGATTTTTATCATCTTGCCAAAAATTTGGTTGCGCAATTATTTGTAGTTTTTGAGAAAATTGCTATGTTAAAGTTTTTAATGAGAAGATGACCACTACACACACACACACACTCACCAAATTTTCAGTACATAGATAAGACTTTGTTCGTCGAAAAGCAAACAAAATATAAAAAAATACATGCCAAAAACCACACCCCAAACCTCAGCATACAAAAAATAAAAATAAAATAAAGGTGGCGCAGCTCTAGTTGCGACGCACTCTCCAGGTGGGAGCAGTCCGAAAAAAACTAATACCAAAACCAATACCGTACATTGTACAATTTATAATTTTCCTTTGTATGAAAATGGAAGAATCTTGAATCTATGTACAGATTTAAAAATCATTTGAATTTTTGTGCAACAATTCTTTGAAAAATAATAGCATGCAGGTGGTGCGTGGATAAGAAATGACAGCAGACATCGTTTTGATTATACATTGAATGTACATACGTATCATTGTATGTAAATGTTCAATAATGCAATTTTAACAAGAGGCAAAGCCTTCAAGGCTCACTCGAACAGGAACATGTGGGACAACAACAAAGATTGAGGGGGGGGGGGGGGGTCCTAAAGTACAAGATACAAAGATTGAGGGGGGTGTCTAAAGTAGAAGATTGCTAATATAATTAAAAAGTACCAAAAAAAAAGAGAAAAAGCCTGTGCCGAGAATCGGACCCGGAACCATTGGCATGACAGACAGACTGCGGTTTCAAGCTTCAACGTCATTGTTGCAATGGCATTTGACCAAGTAATAGAGGTCAACAACTCTAATTTTCATGAAGTCTCTCCCCTAGTTCTTTTTCTCCGAAAATAGTCTTTTCAGGGGACAATGATTTCTTTATGTGTGTGTGTGTGTAAACCGATTAAGCATATTTAACAAAATTGCGGTCAAAAGCAAGCGGGCAAGTGCAACTAGTCTAGTAGTTTTGTGCAGGCCAGCGGCAAGAAACATTCAACCTAACCTCCACTGCCGATAGCTTAGCAGTTGAACTGTTCTAGCACCACATATTTTTGGACGTTCTTTTTTTTTTTTTTTGCTGTCCCATCTTCTGGGCTGTACAGTGGCGTTGCTCCCACGCCGCTCGTTCCGAATCCCAATTCGCAGCTACACCCGGGTTTGTTCAAGTCGCAGAAACCGAGACCAGCAGTCCAAGGGGAGAGAATTTATGTTAGGCCGTCAGGAGGCAACCAACCGAGGAGACACTGCACTTCTGCTGAGTCACTTCAGTGGAGTTCAGTGGAGCCTGTTCAGGACACCACCTACTAAGCCCCCTACTGACGACACTATTCTCTTAGTCGCGGAGCCAGCGTGAGTGAGGTCCTCCTCCGAGGGCGCCACCACGACTATTTTTGGACGTTCTTTGTTGTCCGGTCTATCTCAACCGACAAGAGGGGGAGAGGAACTGGGTTTTCTCGAGTGGGAATGCATTGCTTGAACGGAAAAATCACTGACGTAAACTCTTAAAAATAGACAAACACATGGCAGGGTACTTGGCAGTGAATGTCTTTGAATTTGGTGGGAGTGTAGAGTGATGTACTGGGCGATTGTATTCGCCCATGGTGCTAAACGAGTTAATTAATTTTCAAGAAGTAGAAGATAGCTGTGCATATAAATTTTGTAAAACCAAGAAAAAAATTTCAATAAAAAAAAAGAGTAGAAGATAGCAAGACCAAAATACTTGGCTGTACATTTAAAAAACCACCCAAAGACAAAAGTAGGCTCAATTCGAGAGGGG
Organism: Phymorhynchus buccinoides; assembly: GCA_017654935.2. NCBI lineage: Eukaryota > Metazoa > Mollusca > Gastropoda > Neogastropoda > Raphitomidae > Phymorhynchus > Phymorhynchus buccinoides. The sequence continues at coordinate 10,753 of JAGGCT020002525.1, read as the reverse complement.
TGCAAAGTTCCCTCACATGCGTCTTTGGGTTTGGTATTCGAACGGATGGACGCAAGCCTACATTTAATTACAATCCTTTCAAAGGTTTCTGCAACAAATCTGCTAAATAGTATAATAAAACGAATAAAAAGTGATAATTAAACCCCAAAAAATATCTGCCTGACAATTTTGGAATTTTTTCATTATTATTTTTTATTTTTTAGAAAGAGTAATAAATAAACCTTCCATCAAATTTTATTTTTAAAAATGTGTTCATAATTTAAAAAACCCAAAACAAACCAAACAAAAAACCAAGAAAATTTATCTTCATAAACTGCAACATACGGACAAAAAAGACTGAAATGTTCCTCGGTATCAGTATAAAACAACTATAAAAAACAAACATAATTATACATATTTCATGATTCAGAATCAGCTAAAACATTAGTATTATGGCATGAACAATCTTACTGCATAAAAAATCTTACTGTAATAAAATCTTACTACATAAAACTAGCTATACCTTGCTGGCACACCAGATGAAAATGATATAATCGTATTCTTCTTAGCTTACTGGTAGCGGGTGAAACAGAAATAACTACGAAAACAACAACAACCACCACAACAGAGTGGCACAGTGGTAGCGTGTTCGCCTCGTGTCAAGTAAACCCGAGTTTGAACCTGGGTACAGGGGATTTTTTCCTCTCACTTTGCACTAGGGCTTACGGTCTGAACGTGGAGTCTTTCGGATGAGACGATAAACCGAGATATCTTCAATATTATTAGTCACACTCCCCGTGGGGATACCGGGGGGTGTTTTCATAAAAAATAGTTCCCCCCACCTTCTGAAAGTTCTGTGCTTGTAACTTCCTCTAATCTGCCACTCTCTTTGCTTACTGTCATCCACTATCTTTCTGACTTATTGGCCCATTTAATTCTCCTGGGACGGTATTCACGTTGAGATAGCATGAGACTTAGCATGATGCTAACTTAGAAGCTCTTCCAATGTCCTATAGGATTTAATAGGACTTTTGGAAGAGCTTCTAAGTTAGCACCATGCTAAGTCTCATGCTATCTCGACATGAATACCGTCCCTGGCTTTGTTTCCAAAACATCTTCCTCCGATATCGGAATGTGTCGGCTGTGCGCAGCAGCGGGGAGACCCAGTGAAAACTGAAAACGGACACGAACGTACTTTACCCGTTATGGCCACTGAACGCAGAAGAAGAAAAGAATTAGCAGGGCTCCCAGGGACCTCCATTTGGGGGTCTATGAAGCACCAACATTCTAAAAGACCCTCCAAAAGAATGTGCAGGGGGTCCCAGGGATGCACTAGAAACATACTTTTTAGCACTCGTAATGCCACTGGGGCCCTCTATCCCACCTCTATGACCCTCTATACTGTCAGTGAAGGAGTCCCTGGGACCCCTTGTTTTGTGGGGCGATTGGGAGCCCTGCTTAGTTACACTATAAGGCGCAGGGGTCTCAGTCTGGGGGGGGGGAAAGCATCGCCTTATACTCCCAAAACAAAATGGTAATCACAAAATCAATCGAAAGGAACATATCAAAAGTTTCCGTAAAAAGTCAGCAGAATGGGCCTTAGAAAAGAAGATGATAAAACAGATTAAAAAAAAGAAAAGAAACAGAGAGTGGGGGTGGGGGTGGGGGCAGGGGAGAGAGATTGCATGAAGTTAGAAACGCAAAACTTCCACAAGATTAGGTGGGTAAAACGATGCATGAACATAATTCAAGGGGTGAATGCCAGAACTGCCCATCTGTGCTCTTTATTCCTTTTGAGATAGACCGTTCTGGCAGGCACCCCTGAATACAGGATTTAAAAAAAACCCCATCAAAACAATTGGTATTTTCACAGGCAAAACATATCTGGTCAGCTAATTATTCTTGGTTATATCACTGTGTCAAAATCAATGCACCAATATTCACAACAAAATAACAACCACCATCACTAATCACACAAAACAACAACAGCAGCAACAATAACAATTTCCAAAAAAACCAATATTCAAAATTAATTATATTCACTGTCATGACAGCCACACAAAAATGGCAACTCTACCTATTACAATCAATAAATCATGCATTTGTTTTCAATTAAAAAACACACCAAAAAACACTTGTCTTGCAAAATTTGCGTAGCAGTCGACCACATCAAAGTGGACTTGAACATCAGAAACTGTAACCCTTTCACCGCCAGCCATATTTCAGCCAACAATTTCCATTAAATTTACCTGGGTAGAGAACAAAATCCATCAGCAGTATTGGGGATTCTTCTGTGACATATATATAAAATCCTTACTTCCTAAAACTAAGACGATAGGGTCTTTGGATAATAGACCCCAATTTGATGCCTTCTAGAGAGACAGAAGTTAAATAATCGTGGTGCTAAAATACGACTTTGGCGGTGAAAGGGTTAAAAAAAACAATGCCACTCTTCCCTAAAAAAAAATCTCTCTCTCTCTCTCTTTCACATGATACATGCATTACAAAAAAAAGGACCATATTTTACAGACTGTATAAGGCAACACCTGATCATAAGGTGCACCCCCCAAATTTAACTGAAAATTTGGATTCTGTTACTATTATTATAAAGCGCAGGGAGCTGTCTGGGAAAAAAAAAATCGCCTTATAGTCCGTAAAATATGGTAGTTTCATTCAAACAGCCATCACGACTATACAATATTCTCCTGATAAGAACAACAAAACCTAAATCGGTAAAGGTCAAGATGTGCCACCCCCCCTGCATTTCTCGATTAATTGTATTTTTCCGTTTTTGCCTTTCTTACCATACATAGATAAAGCTGTATTTTAGGAACATTTTCAGCTAATTCTCTTTTTGGAATACTAACCCTAACCCTAGCCCTAAACCTAACCCTCCCCTCACTATGTACTGCAGTACACCGCGATTTGTCACAGTTGTGGTTGTGTTTTTTCATCTTATAGCGTGGGGGGTAGGGTTAGGGCTAGGGTTAGTATTCCAAAAAGGTTATTGGCTAAAAATGTTCCTAAAATACAGCTTTATGTATGGTAAGAAAGGCAAAAACGGAAAAATACAATTAACCGAGAAATGTAGGGGGGGTGGCACATCTTGACCTTTCTCCCCTCTTCCACACTCCCTGAGATTATCTTTGTTCAGCGAAGGGGGGAATACTACATACACAATACTTTTTGTGTAGTTGTTGTTGTCGTTCCCTGGATTAACTCATTCAACACTGGCCGATTGCTTCCCTTCACAACCGTTCAACGCGAATGTACGCTATAGCGTACAGAGTGTTTAAACATTCACACTTCACAACTCAGTGAAGCCATGCAACCCAAGCTCGTATAAAAGTGTTCCTCTACGGTCCCTTAATAGCTTTCAACCAATTAAATGACTTCTAGTATATTTTTAGGATGGCAATGAATGAAAACGAGTCACTACCCCTCTCTTCGTTTTCTTTGTCATGCTTTTTTAAAAATTTGCTAATAATAAAAATTCTACTTTGGAATTATAACATATGCTAGCTTTTATTATTATAAACAATACCGCAAATTTTCAAAACTGCAGTTAAGCATTATTCTTAAAATATTTTTTATGTAATGATGCAAACCTGCCTAGTGTTGAACATTTGCGCGAAGCATGAACGCTATAGCGTACATTAGTGTTGAGAGAGTTAAACTTTCAAGTTTCACCCTAGACTGAAGATCTATTTGACTGTGGTTCATGTTTCACACAAAAGATAACGTAACTCTGTTTAGAGATTCACTCAAAAAATAGCCCCACTGTGACATAAAATTCCACTCTGAAGATAATTCCTTTCACCCAGCATCTGATTTAATAGGATCTGAGGCTGACTGTGAACCCACAGGCACATTTCCAGACTGTTAATCCACGAGTGTACTCCCTGACCGTAGATCCTTGGGCATGTCAGCCGACTTCGAATCCATGGACATGTTTGCCGACTGTGAATACATGGGCATGTCATCTGACTGTAAAACCTTGGGCATGTCCTCTGTAGATCCTTGGGCATGTCCTCAGACTGTATAACCTTGGGCATGTCCTCTGTAAAACCTTGGGCATGTCCTTTGACAGAAGATCCTTGGGCATGTCCTCTGACTGTAAAACCTTGGGTATGTCCTCTGACTGAAGATCCTTGGGCATGTCCTCTGACTGTAAAACCTTGGGCATGTCCTCATACTGTAAAACCTTGGGCATGTCCTCTGACTGGAAAGCCTTGGGCATGTGCTCTGACTGTAAAACCTTGGGCATGTCCTCTAACTGTAAAACCTTGAGCATGTCCTCTGACTGTAGATCCTTGAGCATATCGTCTGACTGTAGATCCTTGGGCATGTCCTCTGACTGCAGATCCTTGGGCATGTCCTCTGACTGCAGATCCTTGGGCATGTCCTCTGACTGCAGATCCTTGGGCATGTCCTCTGACTGTAGATCCTTGGGCATATCGTTTGACTGTGAATCCGTGGGCATGTTGGATGAATGTGAATCCATGGGCATGTCATCTGACAGTGAATTCACAGGCATGTATGATGAATGTGCATCTAAGGGCATGTCAGCTGATGGCAAATCAACGGGCATGTCAGCTGTGCATCCACGGGCATGTTAAGAGACTGTGAATCCATGGGCATCTTCACTGATTGTGAAGCTATGGGCATGTCAGCTGACTGTGAATCCATGGGCATGTCAGCCGACTGTAAACCCACAGGAATGTCAGCCGGCTGGAAATCCATGGGCATATTAAGAGACTGTGAGTCCATGGGCATGTTTGCCGACTATGAATCTTCAGTCACGTTTATTGACCGAGAATCCACCAGATTTTTCACACACTGTATACCCTCAGGCATATTATTATCAACTGGCTGCAATAGATCCACGGGCATGTCCACTGACTGTAAATCCATGGGCATATTAAATGAATTTGAATCCACAGGCTGACTGTAAATCCACGGGCATGTCAGCTGACTGATATATCCACGGGCATGTCAGCTGACTGAAAGATCCACGGGCATGTTAGCTGACTGAAAGATCCACGGGCATGTCAGCTGACTGTGAAAGATCCATAGGCATGTCAGCTGACTGTGAAAGATCCACGGGCATGTCCGCTGACTGTGAATCCACGTTCGCCGACTGTGAATCTGCCGACACATTCTCCTCCCCAAACGCGTGCTGTTTTCCCTTCCTCGCCTGCCACGACGACCACCCCTTCCTGGAATGCTTCTCCATGTGCTGGGACAGCTGTCCACACTGCGAGAAGGTGACGTCGCACACCGAGCACTTGTAAGGCCTGTGCCCCGAATGGACCTGCATGTGAACTCTCAGGGTCTCCGACTGGGTGAACGCCTTGCGACACACCTTGCATTCGTAAGGGTTTCTCTCCGTGTGCGTGTGCCCGGCCATGTGCCTGGTCAGGTCAGCCTTCGCCGGATAACGGGCGTGGCAGATTGGGCAGACGTGGCACAGCGGCTGGGAATCGGAATCGGAATGCTTCGGCTCGCGTGGATGGGTCTGCTCGAGTGAATGGGTCCGTCCGCGTGAAAGGGTCCGTTCGTGCGAATGGATCCGTTCGTGCGCCTGCAACGGTCCTTTGGTTCCGAACGTCCTCGGGCAATACTTGCACAGCCACGGTCTCTCCCCCGAGTGCCTCGCCATGTGCGACTTCAGCAGGCAGTTGAGCATGAAGGCGTCCCCGCAGATGGCACAGACGAACGGTTTCTCCCCGCTGTGCATTGCCTTGTGCCGGCCCAAGTCGGAGGGGGAGGCGAAGCTCGCGCCACAGACGGAGCACGCGCAGTCTTTCGCTCCGGCGTGCCTCCGCATGTGCAGGATCAGGAGGTTGAACGCGTTGAACCTCGCAGGGCACTCTGAGCAGGCGTGGTTCTTCATGCGGTCGTGCTTGAGCATCACGTGCTGCCTCAGGGAGTCGGCTGTGTGGAAGGAGGAGCTGCACTTGCTGCAGGCGAAGGGCTTGAGGGCGTGCGTCCGCAGGTGGGTGCTCAGGCTGGCGTCGCCCTCGAACGTCTTGGGACATAGGGTGCAGCAAAACGGACCCTGAGCCGTTGCTGCTTCTAGACGTGCCTTCTTTACTTTTGGACGAGATTTTCTCCTTTCTGGACGTGTCTTTTGCATTTCTGGAGGCATTTCTGGATGTGTCACTTGCACTTCTGGGTGTGTCTCCTCTGTCACTTCTGGATGTGTCACTTGCACTTCCAAATGCGTCTCTGTCACTTCTGGATCTATCTCTTGCACTTCTGGATGCATCACTGGCACTTCTGGACATGTCACTTGCACTTGCAAATGCGTCTCTGTCATTTCTGGGTGTGTCTCCTGTGTCACTTCTGGATGTTTCTCTTGCACTTCTGGATGTGTCTCTGTCACTTCTGGATGTGTCACTTGCACTTCCAAATGCGTCTCTGTCACTTCTGGATCTATCTCTTGCACTTCTGGATGCATCACTGGCACTTCTGGACGTGTTACTTGCACTTCCAAGTACGTCTCTGTCATTTGTGGATGTGTCTCTTGCACATCAGGATGCGTTTCTTGCATTTCTGGGTGTGGCTTCCTTGCTTCTGGGTGTGTTTCTGACACCTCTAGATATGTCTTTTTCAATTCTGAATGCGTTTCTTTCACTTCTGGGTGTGTTTCTGACACCTCTAGACATGTCTTTTTCAATTCTGAATGCGTTTCTTTCACTTCTGGGTGCATCTTTCTCGCTTCTGGAAGTGTCTCTTGCACCTCTGGATGTGTCTCAAGCATTTCTGCATACATTACATTCACTTCCTGATGTGCCTTTTCCACTTTTGACTGTGTCTCTTCCGCTTCCAGATCAACCGTTTCTTTCATTTTGGGAGTCGTCTGTTCCACTTCCGGAACCTTGCTTTGAGATTCCGAACGTGCCTTTTTCACTTTGGGATGTGCCAGTTGCGCGTGCATGTGTGTTTTTCTCATGTGCTGGTTCAGGCTCTTGCTCGTGTCGAATGTGATGCTACACAGCGCGCAGAACACTGGATACTCGGACGCTCCTGACTGCGACTTCGGTCTGCCCGGGTGCGCCTTTTTCGCGTGCACGTACAACTGGCTGTGATTTCTAAACTTCTCGAGGCATTCCGTGCACTGGTAGTTCCTCTGCTTGGTGTGAGCAGTCTCGTGCAGCTTCAGGTTCATGTATGAGAAGAAATGCGCTGCGCACTCGGAGCAAGAAAACGCGGACCCGTGTTTCCTGTTCCTGTGGATCATCAGCCCAAGTTTTGAGGTGACCGCGATTCCGCAGTCTTCACATACAAACGGTTTCCCCTGACCGTCTTCTGCGCACTGATTATCTCTATTGATGTGTTCCTCAGTGTTATGCGGAGGCGGTTTTGTGGACCGCGCGCTCTCATCACCACAATTTGCACCTTTTTCAGGCGTAGACACCGACACTGGCAGTTTCATTGGTCGTGGACATTCATCTTTGCTTTTAGCAGCACATTGCTCCGTCTTACACGCCGGCTGCTGCATTAGTTGGAAACACGTGTAGCCGCTTTGGGAGCCATCCTCGGTCCTATAATCTGGCTGTTGAATCGGTTGGAAACAGTTACAGTTGTTTCCCTCGCCTTCTTCGGTCTTACATGCTGGCTGCTCCATCGGTTGGGCGCATTCGTCATCGCTGATATTTTCTTCAATCTTAAAGGACATCTCTTCTGTCGGTTGGGCGCTGTTGCCGACATTTTCTTGCTGAGGTTCAATCTTAAACAATAGCTCTTCTATTGGTCGGGCACACCAATCGTCACTATTTCCATCTTCCTCATCGTCAAACATCGGCTGATCGACGGGAACACCATAGTCATGACTGCTGTTGTCTCCCCTAAGCATCCGCATATCCCTAAGCAAAGAGACCTCACCAATTCTGAATGCGCCTGGGGGGAACATCTCTTCTGCAGGCTTCTGGTTCTGGAGCTTCTGCATGTCTTCGAGTCTGGTCAGTTTGACGTAACAGTCAATGCTGGACAACGGCAAGTCATCTGGGAAAGAGACCCAATCGATGGGATTGACCGCGCCAGAACTTTTGCGTCTCGGATGTTTGTTTTCGCGTCGCTGATGTTTCTTTTCCTTGTGCCTCTTCAAACCGTCCGGTTCGGCGAACGTTATGCGACAGATCTTGCATGTCAAATGGGCTTTTTTTTGTGCATGGGAAATTTTCTCTTCGACATGGGAAATTTTCTCTTCGGCATGGGACATTTTCTCTTCAGCATGGGAAATTTTCTCTTCGGCATGGGAAATTTTCTCTTTGGAAATCAAAATGTTCCTTTTGGGAGGTCTTCGCAAACGGCCGTGTAAAAAGCTCCCAGCATTCTCTTCGACATGGGAAGTTTTCTCTTTGGTATGCAAATTGTTCCTTTTGGGAGGTCTTCGCAAACGGCCGTGCAAAAAGCTCCCAGCATTCTCTTCGACATGAGAAGTTTTCTCTTTGGTATGCAAATTGTTCCTTTTGGGACGTCTTCGCAAACGGCCGTGCAAAAAGCTCCCAGTGTTGCCTTGGCCTGATGATGCTCTGTAAGACTGACGCTTTTTCCACAGCAAATTCGTTTTCTCCTTGGCAGGTTTTCCCACTCCTTTTTCGGCAGGTTTGCTTACAGAGGTCTGGAAGCTTGCACGCAAAGAAGTAGAAGAACTGTTTTCCGTCTGTGTAGAGTTCGCCTGTTGGGGATGTTTCCTTTCCACGTGCATATGAAGGTCCTCGAGTTCGGAAAATTTGGCGAAGCATACCTCGCAAGAAAGAAGAAAATCGCTGCCTCGAGTCTCTATAACGGGCGCAGAGAGATCCGGAGAGAAGACCTCGCTTTTAATATTTTCAGTGACTGTAGAAAAGATGTTACTCGGACTTGGTATGAGTGACGAGATGATCGGAAAAGAGATCCTAACCGGAGAATGGATCTTATGGCGACTGTAATTTTCCACGACCGGAGAAGCGATCTCACTTTGACTTTCAAAAACTGAACCTGGAAAAGAGATCCTGCTTAGATTTTCCATGCCTGGAGTGGAGATCGTACTTTGAGTTTCCATAACCGGAGAACCGATCGCGCCACGATTTGCCAAGTGTGGTGAACGATTTTGTCCATTTGGAGAAGTTATCTCCCTGTCAGTATCGTTTCCAATGGCTGTTGAGCCCTTTTCGCCAGGATGTGTTATGCTCATGTGCCTCCTCAAATTGTAAATTGTAGAGACTTCTAAATGGCAGAGTGAGCAGGAAAACGTTGCTTTCTTTTCGGCAGATTTCTTCTCCGATTTCTGCAACTTCCCAAGAGCAGTGGAGACAGAATGATTCTCTATTTCGGGGAAAACGTGTTTTGGATGCCTCTTTGTAAAATGTTTCTTCAAATGTTGACGCGACATGCATTTCGTTGGGCAGTTTGGGCACGCAAAGGGCAATTCAATGCTGCTAGGCGCCGTTAAGTTTGGAGCTTTTGGTACGTCGTCTGGGAAAACCTCTTGGGGATGTTTCATTGCATGATGCAACCGCAAATGGTGTTGCTTCTTGAATTTTTTTTGACAGATCGTGCACAGAAAGAACCTGCCAATTCTACGTCGCACAGATGTCCCAGGAGCACTTGACATGTCCGAGGAAACCTCTTGGGGATGTTTCAACGTACGGTGTCTCTCCAGTTGATCTTGCCTGGTGAACTTTTCATGGCAGACTGTGCAGGAAAGGAGCATGTCACTGCTTTTAGGCAAAGATAAGTTAAGGGCATTTGGTACGCTTGGGAAAACCTCTTGAGGGTGTTTCACCGCACGCTGTCCCTCGAATTGATCTAGCCCCGTGCAGGAAAGAAGCATACCATTACTACCAAGCAAAAATGTTCCGGGAATATTCATTGCGCCTAGAAAACCCCCTTGAGGATGCATCAACGTCTGGTTTGTCAATGTCAAGCCACCACCAGGCAACAATGCTCCGGGATCACTTGGCACACCTGAAAAAACCTGTTGAGGATGATTCAATGTTTGAAATGTCAATGGCAAGTTGATACTGCTAGGCAGAGACGCTTGAGAAACGTTTGCTACGCCTGAGAAAATCTGTTGGGAATGTTTCAGTGTTTGATATCCCAACGGCAAGTCACCTCCGCTAGGCAAAGATGTCCCAGAAACGATTGGTATGCCTGGGAAAATCTGCTGCGGAGGAAGTTTCAATGGATGGTGGCCCAACGGCAAGGCACCACCGCTACTGCCGGGCAAAAATGTCCCTGGAGTATTTGGCACGCCCAGAAAAAAACCTTGAGGATGTCTCAATGGCAGGTTGTCACTGCCAGGAAAAGACGTCCCTGAAGTGGTGGGTACATCTGGAACAAACCCTTGAGGAGACTGCATTGCATGACGGCTCAAAGGCAAGTCATTATTCTTAGTGCTAGGTACAGATGTCCCGGGGGTGTCCCATAAGTCTGGGAAAACCTCTTGCGGATGTTTCGCGATATGATGCCTCATCAAATGACGTTTCTTTGTGAATTTCTGGTGGCAAATCTTGCAGGAAAAGAGTGTGTCGGAACTACTTGGCACAGGCATATGAAGAGCATTCGGTACGTCCGGGAAAGCCTGCCGCGGATGCTTCTCATTGTGGTGTCTCTTCAAATCCTCCAGCCTGGTGAAAGGTGAATCACTCCCACCAGGTGAGGCTGGACCAGGCGCATCGAGCGTTGTTGCTGACAACGAAAAAGCCTCTTGCGGGTGTTTCACAGCGTGGTGTATTTTCAAATCGTCTTTCCTGGCAAACATTTTCCTGCACATCGGGCAGGG